>CM053503.1:78152550-78281423 GCA_028627145.1 Eidolon dupreanum | reverse complement strand
GGCAGGTGTGTACAGGAGAGGGGAGAAAGGGTACGTGCTCTAAATGCTGTGATTATTGCATTTCCTAGCAACACAGTGCTAGCAATGTTGTCTGAGTACCACACAGATTCTGGGAGAGACAGGCTTGTGAAATCAAAACAAAAATCGAGGACACTACACGTCTGTGTGACACATGGTAAAAACACAGCCAGGGCATCAGGTCTGAATGGGACATGTCACACAGGATACTTAAGAATGTGTGAGAGGTAGAAAAGTGGGGCATCAATTTACAGGAAATGCAGAGCCAATGTCTGATTGTTCCAGAAAGTCATTTAGAGAAGTAAATAATGAGGGGCAGAGCACTATAGAGAAGCAGGGACTGTGAGGTTAGATGGATCAGAGTTAGAACAGTGGTTTTATCACTTTTCAAATATTGTGATATAGACAGACTGTTGACTGCATTTTAATCTTAGCTTAGTTTGGCTCATCCACATTTCCTAAACACATACTACTGCCATATATTATTGTGAGTGATGAGGACACAAAGGTAAATATACTCCCTGTTTTCTAACCTCTCAAAATGGGAACATGACATTTTTCACATGGTTGCTGTGAGATTAAATGAAATATCTTGGCACACAATAAGAATTTAGTGCACATTGGTTGTGATTCTAATGATAATGATTGGTGTCCAAGGGTCAATGTCTGAATATTTCTCTTTTTTGTTTTGAATTAGGAAATATTTTTTTAAAAGTTTATCATTCCTCTGAAAAATACCAGAACCCTAAAATGCACCCACCACTAATCTCCCATTTTATTGTTATTCAATATTTAAAACCACCTTAATTTCAAACCATCCAAATCTTAGTCTTCTCAAAGGAAAGAAATAAACAACAAACAAACAAACAAACAATGCTTCTATATTAAATGTGTCGCTTGGTAGTTCTTTCAGCAAGGATCACTTTAGAGGTAAGTGTTCCCAGTCTTTGTTTACGTGAAAAATGTCTTTTCATCCTAATTCTTGCATGATTATCTAGCTTTGTATAGAATTCTAGTTTGATAGTCACTGAGCACTTTGAACACATTATTTCATTGTCTTCTGGCTTCTATTGTGGTTTATGAAGTCTGCTGTTAGTAGACAGATAATGTCTTGATTCTTGCTTTTAAGATTTCCTCATTTTCTTTGACATTTCAGCAGTTTTCTACATAGAGTGTCTAGATGTAGATATATTTTTAATTACCCTACTCAATACTCAGTGTGCAACCACAATCTAAAAATCAATATCTTTCTTAAATTTTGGAACGTTCTGGGTATTATCTTCTATAATAATGCCTTCTCACCATCATCTCTACTTTCTCCTAAAGCTCCATTTAGACATATATTGAACCTTTTCATTCTATTATCCAATCCTTTCAATTGCTCCTTCACAGAATTCAATACTTTATCTCTTAGTGCTAAACTCTTGGCAATTTCCTCAGGTCTAACTTCCAATCACAGATTTTATCTTCTACTATTTCTAACGTGTGATGTTTTTCACCCATTCATTCTCTATTTCAATGACTGTGTTTTTCAGCTCTAGAAGAACTATTAGGCCCTTTTTCAAATCTTTTCTTTTTTCAAAGTACTATTCTTTCACTATGCTTCCTATTTCTTATCTCTTTAACTATTTTTTAAAAATTATTTTATGGTCTAAATTCTCCTGTTACTTTAGTTCTTGGGGCACTAATTCTCATGCCTGTACATCTGCTGACTCTTGCTCATGGAGGCTTATTTTGTTATGAGATCTATAATTTTTATTGTTAGCTCATGTTCAGCTAGAATGGCTTATAACAGTGTTGAGGGCCCTGAGCTGTAGAAGTATGCTTCAGAGTCATTTATATTTATTTTTGAGGGACCATATGGGTATTAATTATCCTTGATCTAGTTTTTTGTGTGTGCCGTATCCTTGATCTAGTTTTTTGTGTGTGCGGTAACTACTTTACGTATACAGTACAATAGTGTTAACTATATGCACATTGCTACATAGCAGATCTCTAGAATCCTTTTTATTTTCCATGACTGAAACTCTTTACTGATTGAATGACAACTCCCCTTTCCTCCTCCTCCCAGTCCCTGGCAACCACCATTCTACTTCCTAAATATTTGACTATTCTAGGTATCTCATATTATTTTACGGAATCATGCAGCATCTGTCTCTTTGTGTCTGGCTTACTTCACTTGGTATAATGTCCTCCAGGTTCACACAGGTTGTAATAAATGATAGGATTTCCTCCTTTTTAAGACTGACTAATATTCCATTGTATGGGTCTTAGTCAGCTTAGGCTGCGATAATAAAATATAATAGACTGGGTGGCTTAAACAACAGAAATTTATTTTTTCACAATTCTGGAAGATAGAAGTCCAAATTTAGGTGCCAGCCTGATTGGTTTTTGGTAAGAGTTCTCTTCCTGACTTATAGATAACTTCCTTCTCACTGTGTTCTCACATGGCAGAGAAAGCAAGATCTTGGCTGTCTTTTCTTGTAAGGGCTCTAATCCCATCAACGGAGCTCCATCCACATGACCTCATCTACACCTAATTATCTCCCAAAAGGCCCATCTCCAGATACCATAACATGGAGGTTAGGGCTTCACTATATATATTTGTGGGGGGGGAGGGCACAATTTAGTCCATAGCAGTATGTGTGTGCCACATTTCCTTAATTGATTTATCCATTGATGTCCAAGATATCATTTTTAATGTTAATTTTCTTATCCTAAAGTTCTTGTAAAAGGCAAATAGCATAAGTTCAGACTCTATACATGTCAGTGGTATAGGTGGTTATCATAGGTGGTACACTAAACCAAAATGTTGCCGAAAAGATCCAAAATCAGACTGGTGAAAAACCAAGCAGCACTCAGAGAGTTGGAGAACTCAGGTTTATTAGGCCAGCAGTCCCAGAGGAGATAGTGATCTGAAGATCTGGGCCCGGGGTCAGTTGTAACATTCCTTATATAGATCCTTTATGGCATAAGCCTGACTGGGTAATTTGAACTCAGGCTGCTATGGTTTCAGGCAGTTACGGTGCATTACAAGGATGGGAGTTGTTATGGGTTACCAGCAGTTACAAAGTGTTACAAAGTGCAGGGGTAGGGGGTACAAACAACTACATTTGTAGCTTAGACAGATCAAAAGAAGGGAGAGTGAGTCTTTAGTCAATTTCGAGTACAGTCCATGCAGCAAGCATATTTACAGAAGCAGAACAGAGAGGTGATTAGCCTTTTGAATGAAAATTCCTCTTCACCGCTGCAGACAGCAAGCTTCCTTCCTGTCTTCTAGAACAGTAAATAGGGTTTTTCCTCATCTCTCTTTCTTGAACAGGAAACTCTTTAAAGTTCTGGGCTTTATTCAAGGGCTTCTTTCCAGCTCCCCCAAATCTTATGAGGCAATAATTCTCATCCTCACCTTCACACTCTATACCATATATCCAGATCCAAACTTCTATGGGTCATCATGGCATTAGCTATGTTGAACCTATGTCTCTTCCATACAGTTAAAATATACATATCTATGATACAAGACTTTTTTGAAACTTAAATTACACAATTCACATGAAGTTCCTGACATAAAGACTAGTACACACTAGAGAGTCAATGAATCATGGCAATTTTTATTTCTAAAACCCCACCCAGCCCACTCTAGCCAAAACCACTCCCCTTCCTCTTAAAAAAAAAAGTGGTAAAAATTTTAAAACTGTAATTTATAAAATTATGTACCTTAAACTATCCATACATAAATATTTCCCCTTTCTCTTAAATGAGAAAGAAAAAGTGAAATAAGAGATATCAACATTACTTTGATATATGAGATATCCCCAATATGAATTACTTGCCTAGCTTAGCTAATGTTAAAATTTAAACAAAATGTACAAAACTCTCACCAGCCTAAAACATACACACAGAGCTATTAGTTGTACCTAAATTAAATTTGCCAATTGATCATAAAAGATATATATCCTAAATCAAAGTCCATTTACCCCTGAGGGGACAGTGTGTTCTTGTTGTACTGAACGTTGGTCAGCCTCATTGCTAAACATTAAACTTCAACGAGCTCACCAGAACATATAAACCTAGCTCAGAGTCTGTTTCAGATCATGATTACCAGTACTTCTGTCCCTCTCCTGGATTCTCTGGGTGCTCCATGTTCCATTTCTCAATTTCCCTTTCAGCAAAAACTACATACTACGGAACACAACCCCAGGTCCTTCATACACAGCAACTGGATGTACCAAGGACCGGTTTCTTGGGACTTACTAACAGATAGCCCACTCCAGGAGACTTATTATATAAAATAGGGGTTCATTTTAATGGAATCATCTTGTAGAAATCAGCAATGTTCCCAATGCCAGAGTATATGACTCCCGAATAAATGGGAATCAAGCTTGGGAGAAAAGCCAGAGACAATTTTATGACCACAAAATACAGGATGTTAGAGCTATAATCTCTGTTGCCCTTCCTCACCCCTTGGAAAGTGTTTTGGCTAATGAATTAACAATATAGTGGAAGGGAAGAAGGGAGGCAGGGAGGGAGGGAGTGAGGAAGGGAGGAAGGGAGAAAAGAGGGCAGGCAGGCAGGCAAACAGGCAGGAAGGAAGGAAGGAAGGAGAGGAGGAGGAAGGGAAGGAAGAAGGCGAGTAAGGGAGGGGAGGAAGAAAAGAAATGTGTTTTATTACCAAAAGCAGTAGACTCCACAGGAACCATGCGGCTGCTGCAAAAAATGTATGCATACTTCTTTATTTATTATATCTTCTTGGAATACATTCAAAGCAAGAACATTAAGCATGTGTAATATCCAAAGTGAAAACAGCCCCTCTTGACATTGCTCTTCAAGTTTCTGCCCTAAATGAGACAGTGAATCAGAAGGTTACATCTGCAAGTGGGTTGAAGAAGAGAAAATAGAGTCCCACGACATGTGAGTGTGTTTGGGGAAAGACTGAATCTAAGGCAAGCCTATGATAATTTTTTTTTCAAATCAAGAAAGGCAGATCCAGGCTAGTCTTATTTTACTGCAGTGCAGATAGTGATAATTCCAAACTGATAAAGAAAGACCCTAAAATAGACCCTATGTATCAGGCTGTCCTGTATCCTTGGGAAAGAGCCATTGTGTCAACTGGATGTCAACCCAAGCATTTTCTTACTGACCCACCTCCTGACTTTTATCTCTCAGAGCATGCAGATAAACATTCCCTAGAGATTATTTCTAAAAATATCAACCCCTGTTTATACCAAAACAGATTCCCTGCCTATTAGTGCTCCATTGGGTGCAGGCAGGCTCCCAGGCACAAGACCTGGCACATCTCCTCCCAGGAGAAACCTGGAGCAGAGCATAAACCAAGATGCTGGGACCCTGGTTCTCGCTGTTCTAAATGTGAGGTTGGGACCATGCCATCATGCTGACACCACTTCCATGACCACACACATTCCTAAGACGGACTTTCCTCCTACCAGAGGAGGTCTGAACAGATCCATAGGCTTGTTTCTGCCAGCATATGGGCTGCTATTTAAGCTACCAAGAAGAATCTCAAAAGTCCAACAACAAACTACCTAAATTAGAAGAGAAACAATATAATCATGCCAGGCCTTTTTATAAGCAAGGGGTCAGAAAACAGCTGTCTGGTTCAAATTCCATCTTCACCATTTATTAGCTGTGCTTGCTTAAACTCTCTGAACCTCAGTTTTCTTTCCTGTGAAATGGGGTTAACAGTAGTTAACCTCATTGACTAGAGATGAGGATTAAATGAGACAGTATGTGTGATGTACTTAGCAAAGCACCCACTGGGAAAAATGAGAGGTTTGCCTGCACCACAGGAGCACAGACAAACACTCCATGATGAAGGCCCTGATACACAATAGCTTATTATTCTTCAGAAGGGACTCCTTTCCATCCCTTGCAATCATCAAAGTCCCTAGCTGTAGAAACAAATCTAAACGGAGTTCTGGGCTAGGGAGAGCAGGGGTGAGAAGATGTTGGCTGTCAAGACACTAAACTGTTTATAACCAAAGGAATGCATTAAGACGCTCTCACTCAGAGAGCTGATTTATGTTAAGTAAATGGCCCTACCTCCCTTGGACATCTCCACTTAAGCTCTCTCCACAGCCTGGCCATTTAAATGCATGCTGATCTGGATCTCCACTTGGGTGTTGGCAGGTTGAAAGGCACTTCCAAAACCAACAAGCTCTAGAAAGCCAAATATGGCCAAGCTCAGACCACTCTAGGTGAACCTCAGGGAGGCCCTCGAGGGTGCCAGAGATGGTGAGGGGTGACTCAGACAACATCAGCCGACAACTTCAGGGCACAAGTAACTATGCGCTATTTTCATTTCTAAACAAAATGTTCCACTCTATAAACCCCAAAGTATTTTATTGAAGCAATGGGGTCTAATTCATCAGCCTGCTGATGAAATGACAACCTCGTAAGCAGAACATAGATGCTATTTTGAGCCACTGAACCAACATACAGACTCCTGCCCCTCAGAGAGTATATCAGCAATAATCGACTGGAAATTTCCCCGAGACCCCAGAGGAGTCACAGAAAGTTTATGGTACCAGGGATCATGATCACATTTGGCAGGTCAGATCATCTCTGAGCATCAGTTTCCTCATCCATGCACTAGAAACAAATCTCTTGCAGGGATCAAGTGAGTATAAAATGAGATAATATATGTAAAACATTTTGAAAAATATTTGAAAAATAATAAAACCATAAAGTACAGTCTAGTGATTCCTTCAAGAAAGTTAGACCAGAAATTTAGCTCTCAGATTTAATTCACTTTTAAAATATGTCTATGGTTTGCCAACTTAGCTGAATAAAAAGTAAAAAAAAAAAAAATTATAGGGTAAGGTTTTTTTCTACATTATACCACATATTTCAACTGATTTTTTTCCCACTGAACTGGCTATTTGTTTTACAGACTGATTGAATCAGCCAGTTATATAAAAGACCACCTAAGCATCTGTCCATCTCTACTAGGAATGGCTAAAATAGTAGATGTGCTACATGCCTCATGTCCCTCATAAGTCTAGGGCAGATATCACTAATTGATCACTACACTCTGTCCCCTGAACCCTGAACTTAGGTAACAGTTCAGAATCCTTTCAACAGGTAGCAATCCAGACAGCCATAACCAGTCCTGAATCAGCACAGGACCTGGAACCTGTTTGTCATATTAGATGTATCTTTTGCTTAATTCAATTTGAAACCACAGGCTCAGGAAGATCATCCATAGAAAGATTTTACTCTTACTAATTCCTCTTGAATTTATTGGCTGATGAGATACACATCAGTGACACAGAGAAAGCAACTCAACCCCACAACATCATCTTTCACACTGTGTTTGACCGACCACATTATCTCAAAAACTGCTCAACTCCTGGACTAGAGTTTGTTTGTTTGTTTGTTTGTTTGAACTTGGTCTTTGATGGGATCAAGGTATTGGTTTGCACACTGGAGCTCCGTAAAAAAAATACTGAGCAAGGCTTCTAGAGTCTGGATTATTCACTCATTGCTCAAGTACAGTTATGACAATGTACCATGCTGCCACCTGAGAAGTTTGAAAGCAATTCAGCCAATGGGTCCAATATAAACTCCAGGAATACAGATGCCCATCTATTTTATTCATCAATGTACCTAGCACTGTGTCTGTCTGGTATCTAGTACTTAATACATAGCTGTCAAAAACTGGTTATGCTTGTTTATGTCCTTTGTCAAGTGGCTATTACAGTGCCAAACTCACAATAAGAATTCACTTAACATCGATTGATGATTGTTAGTCTGTCCTGTCTTTGGTTCCCTAAGTGAAGAAAGCAAAATGAGTCAGCCTGATATACCTTGTATATACCTAATATATCTAATTTACCTAACAGATAACTAAAGTACCATATATATTTCTAATGTATACCTAATATACACTTCTTAGAACTAACAATATTTTTAAAAAAGAAATAATGGACTAACATACTGAATGAAAGTTTAAAATACTCTAAATGAGTAAATCCCGACAGACAGACTAGAAATCATTAGGTGCTATAAATGGGAGGTGATAGTTAAAGGAGGTAAACTATCAAATATCATCATGTCACATTGGTTTCCTTATATGGATTTACTAAATGACCAGTTCAAGGAGAATGGCTTAACAAACCAGACAGAGGTATAGTTATAATAATCCTTTCCTCATAAATGTTATCAATACTTTCAAAGCATATCCACATCCATGACCTCATGTGTCCTCACAACATCCTTGTGATGGAAGCAGAAGTATTACTAGTGGTCAGTAAAACACAGATACAAATTTCCAGCTCTGGCAATATGGCAGGCCAAGTTTATACCACCAAGAAATGAGGAATTCATTATTTTTATGATGCAGAGAAATACTGAACAATATGAGCTGAGCACAAAATAAAGAGAATTCTTCAGTTCCAGGAAGGAAGAGAAAACTTGAAGCTGAGTAATGAGCTGAGGCACTAATAGCTGTGATGGCTCTGAGGGATAGGGGGTTGATTAGAGGCCCACAGGCCTGGGCTGGAGTTCTAACAACTACATGAGATAGGAGACAGAGCTACAGGATCCCACAAAGCCAAAGGGTTGAACTCAGACCCTGACATAAAGCTGAGAACCTAGAAAAACTGCTTCTCCGTGAAAAGAAATCTAAAACCTCTGCCCACCTGCCCAAGTAAGAAATAATAAAATTTGGGTCAATGGATGCTGATTAAGACATTTCTTGTTGTCTCAGAATTTTAGCTGAAGCCCCAAACGTAAGGTCAATCACTGAGAAGTACCCCTCAGACAACAAAGGCACTGGACTGCAGGACTAACAGGTAGTTCAACTGGTCATTGACCCCTCCCTCCACTACTCCACTCAGCCTATATAAGAAGAGGACCAGAAACATGGTTATCCTGGAGATAATAAGGGGTGTGCTTCTACCACCTTCCCCGCAAGCCAAGTGAAGTGGGCACCAAGGTGAGTACCTCTAGAGACTGGGGTGCCTGCAATGAAGACAAACCAGCCTCCCACCAGCCTGGTGCCCATTCTGGGGCACCAGGGTAGAGCACTATTCTTGGGAAAGCACTGACCATGCTGTTAAGAGTCTGGAGGGGGCACACAAACTAAGGATGGTGCCTCCTTCCTGCCTCGAGAATTCTACAGGGGATCTGGAGTAACTGTGCTGACAGAGAACGGAGAAAGGGCAACAATGGGAGGCAGCCTGCAACTCCAACTTTTAAGTGAATACAGTAGCCTCTACTGGGCTGAGCAATGACATGTGAGGAAGCTGGATTCAAGTCATTGTAAAAGTATTCCATCCAAGAGGGCTGCTTCAGCAGAAAGTGGCTATAACATTCACAAGAGGTCTGGCAGAGACCACATCACCCATATTGGGAACTGTGCAATATAAAGGACCCCAAGGGGATCTTTGGGAACCCACAAAGGTGCCCTAAGAAAGAGCCAGTATTGGGATGGCTACCATAGTACCTGAGCATGACGTCCAGCCAATGTCAGGCAAAGCAGAACAAAGGAGAAAGACTTTAGCTCTGTTTCCTCAAAGTCCCTCTCCTCTGCCCTATCCTAGAAGACCAGAAGTAGGGGAGGAGTGGAAGAACTAAAAGGAAAAATATAGGTCATGACCCTTTTCCCTCATATAAATCTAAAAGCATGGGCAAGGCCTGAAGTAGTCTATGGACTTTTAATATCTGTAAAATGAGTCCTAATTATTGAAATGAGACTGTTCTAACAACTTAATGTGAGTGGAAAGCTAAGATGTGCCTGAGATGATGTGAAAAAAAAATAGGAAAGGGAGATCAAAAAGAGTAGGTCTGAATGCAGCAATGGTAGAAAAATAAAAATGTTTTCTGCTTGTATGTATGAGTCAGCCCATTTTATATACTGAGATTCTGGGTGTGAAATTTTTTTTCTCATGACAAATTAAAGCACTCTAAATCAAGAAGCTAATATTAAAAACTGTTTCTAGACCAGTGAAACCACTAAGGTTGCCCACTGGAGGTAAATGCAAAACAGCACTATGGCAACACCTCCACAATTCAGGGTGCTTAGAACCTAATGGGAAAAAAATTCCATAAAGAAGATGGGCTCACACTCAAAATTTTTATGTCACAGAGGAAGTGATCCACCATCAGTAAAAGTCAGCAAATACAAGAAACAGGATAACTATTCCCCAAGAGCTCACATATATAAAAGAATCCAAAATAGACAATAAATAACATATATTTAACATTTATATATATATATATGTTTAAATGATTAACAATCTAAAATATGAAATAGAAAACATGAAGGGAAAAACTAGACTGAAAAGAAAATCAAAATATTTGAAAAAGAACAAAATAAAACTTTTGAAAATAAAGGTATTCAAAATAAAAAGTATTTAAAGATTAAATAGCAGATTAGATACAAATAAAGAAAAACATGGTGAACTAGAAAATAGAGCCGAAGAAATTACCCAGAAGGTAGCAAAGAGAAATAAGAAAACAGAGGATATGAAAGAACATTTAAGAGAAAGGGTAAAACGAGAAAGATCAATACATATTTTAATAATAGAGTCCCAGAGAATAAAATAGAAAAACTACAGGAGAGAGACAATATTTGAAAATGATAGAATTTTTCAGAACTGGTGAATGACAGTAATCCTCAGATTGGAGTATCTCACCAAGTCTTAAGCAAATTTTTTTTAAATACTTTATAAACAAAACATTATAAAATGGCATAACACTAAAGAAAAGAGAATATCTTTTTAAAAATCAGAAAATTGATTTAGACTTATAGCAGATATCCCATCAGCAACAGTAGAGTCCAGAAGATAACAAAATATCTTCAAATTATGAAGAAGGATAATTGCTAACACAGATTTCTGTATCTGACTAAACCATCATTGAAGAATGAGGACAAAAGAAATAAAAAAGACAATTTCAGAGACCGAGGAGGTTTACCACTATAGGCCATTGCTGCAAAAGAATTACAAAATACGTGCTTCAATATTTAGGGGGAAAAAAAAGAAAGAAGGAAAAGAACGTAAGATTCAATAAAGCTTCCTAACAAAGACTTCCTTGAGAGTAACTTCTTAGTCACATCTGTTACATTTGTAAGATAAAGCACCTCAATTCAAGATACCTTCTCAAGAGTTTCATACATAGGACAAGGAAACAAGATATCCCATACCTTTAAAACCCAAACTCTTTTCCTCTGGTACTGTTTTTGAATTCATACGGGGTCGGGGGAGGTATTTTACATGCTTCCCGCTCCAGCCCCCAAGATATTCTTCTCAGAGAAAACTTAGCTCAGAAATACTCCTTAAGCATTTGAGCCTACACTACAATTTTCCCATGCAGATAACAGTACATAAAGGACGAGACACACAAAGTTTTCTCCTGCTGTATTTCAATTAATCCCTTTGCAATATTCAAATAGTAACTATTTATAAATTGGGTTGAAAGAATAAACAGGTGAGCACTGCAGGTAGCAGATCCCCAGACATGTAGAAGTTAAAAGAGTCCATCAAAATGCCAAAGCAAGATGTCCATCTCAACACAGGTCTTTTTGTGCCTAAATATGCCTGCACTTTATGATATATACTGTCTTTCAGGATTTCAAGTAAGTCACACTGTACCTTCCTCCTCTCTGCTGCTTCTCTCTCCCTCCTTCTCTCTCCCTCTCCCTCTCTCTCCCCCTTCCTCTCTCTCTCTCATATGCGCACACAACATGCAAATTCTTGTCAAAGAACTTGTGAGCATTTGGCCCACAAGTGTTAAAGGGACCTTTCCCTAAGTCTATGGTTTAGAATTTCTGTTCATTTACTTCTGAGCCTGAAAAACATAAGCTAGATGGCCTTTATTGCCATTTTATCCTCTTCAAACAGACCATAACCTAATTGTAACCACATAGGAGGCACTAACCTGTGCCTCTCCATGGGCCAAGTGTGCCTGAATGTGACTACGCACTGTGGTATCTGTGGTTGTCTTGAAAGGAGCTGTGTCCACTTCTCAAGGGACACCAGGTCCATTCCATCACTTCACCCAACCCAAGAACATTCATTTTCTTCTTTGGGATTCTCTTTTCACCTTCTTTCTATTAAAGTCAAATGCTAAAGAAATGCCTAGGACCAGTTGTCTGGAGAGTGACAGTCACTGGCATTAAGGAAATCTGTCCATGTGGACTTAGCTCGTTCCACAACTGATTCTCTAGGAGGAAAACAGTGCATTCTGCCCAAGTTTCACTGGAATGGAAAAAGGGAGAAAAAAACCCACAGCTTTCTCCTGCCCAAACCCAGCAAGAGATCGAGCTAGGGTTAGCACTGCCCTTGAGGTTGACCAGAATATGGCCAAACTCTGCAAGTAGGCTTTCCAGATGAGGCCAGACAAGGTTAAATGGCAGCCACAGGGCTGGCTATGATGATCCCCAAAGACTATCATACCACCTTGTTCCCAGTAAGGCAACGAGCAACTGGTACTACTTCCCTAGCCAAGAAAAGCAGAGAACACGCACTTCTGGGCTAAGCTTTCCTCTCGCACAGGCTCTCCCACCCCATCTATGGTCAGGTCTATCTGAAGTGGGAAAGGCAGGGGATTGACACAGGGAGCTACAGGAAAGAGGATGGACTTGAAGTCGCTGGATTGTCTACGCATTTCACCATGATGGTCAGTGAAGAGAGCCTGAGTAGAAGTGCAGGAGCTAAGCCTCCCTGCCTTGGAGATAGCGGGCCTCTACAACCACTGCTCCCCTACTGCCTCTAGGAAAGGCCCTCCAGTCTGCTGATACTGTCTCACAACCAGAGCCCTTGCACATGTGAAAAGGACTGGGACAGAGTTTGAGAGTGCCTCTGGTCATTAACTCTTTCCTGGACCAAGAGGAAACTCAGTGCCACTCAGCAGGAGATATTCCCATGACATTCAAAGACTGTTATTGAGCTTGGCACTAAAAACTTACATCCTTTCATGAAACAGTCATGACATTTTTTCTTGATTACAGGGAAATCCAAGCACTGTAAACTCAAATGGGATCCAACCTGAGATTTTCCAGTGGTTTGTGACATTTTTATTGTAGGTTTATAAGAGGTAAGGGGATAAAGAAAAAAATAAAATGTTCCGTTCTCAGAAATACGATATTTAGATATAACTATAAGGATATAAAATCACAGGGCTTAACACTCCACAAAGGCTAACAAGTTCTCCAGACAGTGAGTATCATAGGTAGGGAAGCTAGGCTGGTGTGGATGGGGGTATGGGGAGATTGGGGTGGGAAAAACATGAAGGCAGATTATCTCCAGGCACTTCCAATCTGAATTGCCCAGAACATTCCTTTCTACTCTTGAGACATGATTGAGGCCAGCAATGCAAGCTCCTTGTCCATGACACCAAGACGGTCTGCAACAGCCTAATGTTTGACGTCCACCTCTATACGTCCACTGATATCACCTGCTTTTCTCCATCCATGTCTTAAACACAACCTCAGATCTCTGGAACATAGGTCTGTCCTTTAGAGTCAGTGCCTGGAGGATTCAGGGGGCAAAATTGAAAAGGCAGTAAAGTTTGTCTCCGTATGCCTATCCTTACATGCATATGTGCACGTGAGTGTATGCACGCGCACACACACACACACACACACAAACAAGCACGCATATGCATCCTATTCCACCACCCTGCATCAATCCTCCTTAAGCTGCCATAACCCCCAACAACTGAGCTCGTCATCTTTCTGTTCTCATGCTCTCCAAAGTCCACCTGTCATCCCTTTGTACATACCCGCAGACCTCAAGGGGCCAACAAACTACTCTGATGAATAATCTGTGTAAACAGAGGCAGGCTAGAGGAGTCAGACTCCTAGCTTCTACTAAAATTCTGTGTCCTGGGACATTCATTCCCACCAGCCATCTCAATCTCCTATATCAACTCTGGCTTCACGTGTCTCCCTTACAGAGCTAGAGCCCTTTGCCTCCTTAACCTAGTTTGGACCTGTCTCACTTTGCCAAACTCAATTCTGGGGGAGACTTTCTCCAGGAAAGCTTCTCTTGCTCATACCTTCTAACCTCAGCTGGATTCCCTCTCAGACTTGAGAACCATTAGTAATTTGTTTGACATGTCCCATTGTGTTTTCCACTGATTGTTACCTCTTCCTATCTTTTCAAGCTCAGACTCCACTCCAGCTGCCTTCATCTCTCTCAGGATCCAGCACTTCCCTTCCTGAAACCCCAAATATCTACCTGCCAATACCAAGCTACATTTTCTTATCCTCTGCTTACCTTATTTCTGTCTTTGAAGACAGAATTCCATCTCCTTGGCTGGAGTTAAACCTCTCACTCCTGTCCCTGACCCTACTGCTTACTGCCTTCTTCCAGACATGCTTCAATGGTCTCCCTCTCTTTCATTTCCAATCTCTCCTGTGCCTACAAATTCATCCTCTTTTTTCATTCACAGTCAAAATTCTTAAAAGAATGGTCAACATGTGCCCCCTCTCATTTCATGCATCCCATGCCTCAGCATTGTGCAGTCTGACTGCACAATAATCATTGTGAACCATTCTCAAAGTCCACTGATGATACCCAAATCATCAAATTCAGTGAGGATTTTCTCAGGCCCATCTTCCCTACCCATTGCTCCATTCAGCACTGAGAGCAGCGGCTGCTCTCTACCGCCCCGCAGTGGCAAGCCTCTCCTCCCACTTCCCTGACCACTCTGGCTCTGCCTCTTCTATTTCATCCCCTTCTTGTCCTTTCAAGGCTCCATCTTCAATCCCTTCATCATTTCCTTCTGTCTGCCTAATAATTTCATCTATTTCTATAGCTTCGAACATCACCTTTAAAAATAACTCTAATTCTATACGTATGCTGAGTATCTTCCATTGGACCTCCAAACCCACCCTCTACCCTTCCCATCTAGATAACAGCAAAGGACCCCCTTGTCTTCTGGCTTTCATTGAGAAAAATCTCGTCTTCCCTCTCATGCCTGGATTATGGCAAAAGCCTCAGAACTGTCCATCTACCTACAGTCTGAGCACGCCCACTTCATCCTCTGCCCTGCTGCCTCACTCGTTTTCTGGAAGAGCAGCTCTTATCACATCAGTCCCACTTTAAATGGCCCTCCATTGCCTACTAAATAGGATGCAAACTCTTCAGCACAAAACAAGGGCTCTCTACATGTTCTCCTTTTCCTGACATTCCAAGCTTCTTTCCTATTTCTCCCAAACATATAACCTGAGCTCTAATGAAACTCAACTCATGATTCCTTTACAATTCAATGCACATACCTATCAACACATTATTGACTACACTGTTCTTTGTGTTGGGAATTCCCATGCCTCCTCTCTACCCTATTTCTGTCCACCCTTCAAGGTTCCACTACATTACCACCTTCATATATGCTTTCTCCATTTATTCCATCTGACTATATTACTCTCCTTCTTTAAATCTGTGAGCCTTTCATCTTTACCTCCTTGTGACACCAAGCATATCCTAACTTTTATTATAGGTGGGTGTCTATGTGTTTTACTATAGTATGTGAGTGCATATCTTACCTCCTAATAGACTATACACTCCCTAAAGGGATAATTGAGGGGCTGTAACCTTGAAGGTCTCCTTGAATCAAGAGATCCTATGTGCAAATTGCCTTACATATAGCAGATGCTCAATAACTTTTTGTGAAGACTAACCATCCCAATTCTGGGAAGGCTAAAAGCAATTTAGGATTATTTCATCACAAGTGGCATGAAATACTCCATATTCAGAGACATTTCACAGTCAATTTATCCTGGGAAAAGGCTTATCTCCTAGTCTTTCAGACAGCTGGGCATAGGTCAAAATCTTTGCCTTTTAAACAATTGAAAAACAAAGCCACAAGATCCTATCCACTGCAGACCAAATATGAGATGTGAGTCACTGTAATCCCCTTGGCTGTAGAGCTCGGATCCCCTGGATGTCTTGGGTAGCTAGACATGGTGACAGAGGCTTTGACCTTGAAGAAACTCTGTGCAACATTTCAGCTCTGGACAGTGGCCAAGACACCCCTATAAGCAGGACCAGGGAAGAGATGTAAAGGCAGAGTCCACAAGGGACATAGTTACCAAAAGCTGGATCAAATTAAAAGTATCCACCTTCAAAGTACCTGACCTGTATTTCTGTCTTAGCATACTGAACTCTGCTAATCTGAGGAATACGCACACACATGCGCACACACACACGTGCACGCACACACACACACATACACACACACACACATACACACACACACACACACACACACACTTTGTTGGCCCAAGTGAACAAACCAATCAGAGGTAGATATAGAGTGAAAAGATTCACAGGCTCATGCAGGTTCAGCAGACATGAAGCTTTGAGATCTGTACATAAGTTAGGACATGGTACCCTAACAGATGATACGTTCAGGCTACAAAAGAGCATGGACCAAGACCTAAGAGATGGTGGTTCTAGTCTATTCTGTCACCAAAAATCTATCCAACTCTAACAGGGTTCCTGCAAGGAATAAATAATACATGTGAGCCCACCAAGAATAAATATACGATAAAGTCTAACATGCAATATTCTCTCAAAAAAGAAAAAAATGACTAGTATTTTTTCCTTCCCCAGCCAAGCAAGTTGTTAAATTCTCTAAGTCTAATTTCCTCATATGAAAAAACAGGAGTAATAAAACTTGTCCTACTACTTAACTGGATTTTTTTAAGAACAGATGAAATAGTATAGCGGTCCCCAACCTTTCTTGAACCAGAGACCGATGCTCCTGTGAGAATCTAATACCTGATGATGTGAGATGGAGCTGAGGTGGTAATGCTAGTGCTGGGGAATGGATGCAAACACAGATGAAGCTTCACTGGCTTGCCGCTCACCTCTTGCTGTGTGGCCCGGTTCCTAACAGGCCAAAATATAAAAAGGACTTAAAAGGTATTTTAAAACAATTGAAGTGTAAGGTGATGTTATTACTTTTAGCTAAAACAATTACAAAAAAATAAAAAATAGCCAATGTAAGTTTGGAAAGGGGACTCAGCTCAACCACATGCCAGGGAGCCATCCTCTCCCAGAGTCCCATTGAATGCCAGACTGGACACCCCTGGACTAGACAAACAGGTAGATGAGGAGGCAGAAACAGACAAAATAGCTTTGTCCTGTCAAACACCCACTTCTTGTCAAGTTACAAAGCCCAGTCAGCACAGAAGTGAACACTGAACTGGATCTAGAGAACTTCATTATTTTTGGAACAGAGGCAGCATCAGTCACTCAACAAAAGGCAGCTGCTAGATTGTTAAGCACCTAATTAAAGTTGAATTTCTGATACAGGCACTGGGAGCCCAAAGAAAATACCAGACCTTCATTACTGACAATGAAATCTCCTAATACTATATTCTCATCTACACAGGATTCAAGCTTGGGAAGCCACACAAAGAAAGGGGCTCTTATAACTAAAAAGTCATAATTCAGACCCAGCAATTCTATGCCTAGGTATACATATACCCAAAATAATTAAAAACAAGAACTTAAACAGATACTGGTATGCTAATTATTCATGACAGCCAAAAGGTGTCCATCAAAATATGAAAATGAATAAACAAGAGGTAGTATATACTTACAACAGAATATTACTAAGCCATGAAAAGGGATGAAGTTCTGACATGGATAAACCTTGAAAACCATATGCTAAGTGAAATAAGCCAGACGTCAAAGGACAAATAATTGTGTGATTCTACTTCCGTGAAATAACCTAGACTAGGAAAATTCATAGTTGCAGAAAGTAGATGAGTTGTTACCAGAGGCTGGGGAGAGGGAGGAAGGGGGAGTTATTGCTTAGCGGTTACTGAATTTCTGTTTGGAGTGATGAAAAGTTTTTATAAACAGATAATGATAGTGATAGTTGTACACATTGTGAATATAATTAATGCCACTGAATTGTATATAATTGTATAAGAATGGTTAAACAGCAAATTTTGTTATATTTTTACTACAATAAAAAAAAATTAATGGCCATAATTCACATCAACTATCAGGAGATAACTCAGAGATTTAGCTTTACTGAGATAGTTAAAAGAAATCTTAAAAACACATTTCACGTAACTGAGAGTGCTTAATCTCACCTACAAATGGCACTCAGGTCCCAAATTAATCTCACATGCTTCCTTTTAACTCCATCAGACATCATATAGATTGTCACAACATACCTAGATCTAAGATGCATGAAATGTACTGCCAACAGTTAGACTACACAGGTGAACTTCAATTATAGTATTATTGTTGCTGTCAATAATACACAAAAATTGCTGTAAAACTACTAAAACCCACTAAACTATACACTTTAAAGGGTGAATTTAATGACACGTGAATTATATCTTCACAGAGATATATTTAGGAAGAAAAGAAAGAAGGAAGGAAGGAGGAAGGAAGGAAGGAAGGAAGGAAGGAAGGAAGGAAGGAAGGAAGGAAGGAAGGAAGGAAGGAAGGTAGGAAGGAAGGAAGGAAGGAAGGAAGGGCGGCCGGCCTAACAAGCATGAAGTTCAGGAGCTCAGCTTGCATGGCTGGTCCCCCAAACTCATCAGAATCTTGTTTAAGAATGAATAGTATCTATCTTCTAGGAGGAAATTCCTGAGAGTACATTGCAAGAATAGGTGGTAAAGCAAGGCCATGCCATGAAGTAGTCATCTCAAAGCCAAAACTCACTGATCTAGGTCTTTAGTTAAGGTCTCCAGAGGGATTTGAAGAACCAAAAGGGCCCAGAGAGAAACCATGGGAATAAATGAATAGCTAGGGAACGGGACTACAGGAGAGGCATGTAGAGTGATCACACAGTAGCCATCAAGGAAGAACAGCATTCAGCCATTTACCCATGACCAGCAGATACCAGTTTCCATGGAACAAAGCCAAGCAAGGTCCCATGAGGCTAGCTCAAGGTAGTTTTTTCCAAGATGGACAGACACTGGGTTCTTCTTTCTTCTCTTCCCCACATGAAGAAATAATAGAAAGAATAAATGCTTTGAAAGTCTAAAAGACGTGGATTAATTTCCAGCTCCAATACTGTCTGGGTGACCTTGGCCACATTACTTAAGGTCTTTGGTCCTCAGTTTCCCTATCTGAAAAAAAATATCATTTTTCAAAACTGACATAAGGACAACATGATACTAAGTGCAAAGAGCACCAAGAACATTGCTGGAGGCATAGCAGGCATTCAATAAATGGTGATTATTATTCCTGCCCCATTCTAGAAATACAAAAAGGTAGATGTTATCCTTCAATATAGTGTATTTTTTAAAAAAATGGCTCCACAGATCATAGGACCAGAGAATTGGAAGGGGAGGACAGTTGGTGTATGTATGGAGCAAGGCACACACTTAAATGCACGTTTCTGAGCACACTTTTGATGACAAGATTCTTTTTGCTTTAGAAAACTAAAGGCTAAACTGTCACTTAAGGTATGAAATTAAAGTCCTTCCCTATTTTGATAAGTATCTAAAGATGTTATATGGAACAGCTCCCTTTCTTTATCTACAAACCTCCAGAACTTTTGCCATAAAAGTTAGTTTACTTCCCACAGCCAAGATTTAGATCTGAAGCAAAGTTTTATTTTCCAGGCAGTCCGTCCTTCTGTACTGAGGGGTTGTGCTTAGGTTTGGGGAATTTATATCAGAAAGGGGAGAGTTTGTTTGCCCAGGTGGTGTCCTTCCTGCTCTCAACGGACCTATTTCTGGATATTCAGACTATCGAAACACTTCTGACCAGTCTGGCTTTGAACTTTAGGCTGAAAGCAGGGAGTCTCGTGCTACAGCTATGAGAAGATGGCAGCATGGCAGTGGACAGCTGCTTAGCATAAGGGAAACCTGCAGTCCAAATGATCCCACAGTCCTGGGATCCTGCTAGCCTCAGGATGGTTGACAGTTGTCATGAAAACCAAAATACCAGGTCTCTCTTGACTGATTTTTCACTTTTTCCTTGATTATTCTGGTATCAGCCAGAGCACCTCAGATTCTGTTTCTCTTTTTTTACATTTCCATCCTTGAAATTGTGAATAATGCCAGCCATCCAACAACATGTACACAGTTGTTTGAAATGCTTTGAAAGTTGTTTCATGGTGTTGCTCTTTCAAACTTGAGTCCTCTCCTCTCTGATAAGAATAGCTGATATTTGCACAGTGATTTACACTCATTCTCCCATTTAGAGCCTCACACATGCCCTATAAAATTGACTGGCTAAGGAATATTATCTCCATTTTATGGATGACAAAGATGAGACCTGATTCCTTCAAAATTTTCAGAGAAAGAGATCAAGTCAAAGAATGTGACTCCAGTCACTTTCCTAGCTGTAGTCTTATTTATTTTCATTTCATTATTATTTTTTTTTTACTTTTGCTAACATCTTTGAAAGGTTTTAGACCAACATGGATTATTTTGGAAGGAAAAATATATATAAATGACTGAACATGACACAATGGTTATAAAGTAAATAGAGCTTAATTGAGTAATCAAGTCAACATTTCTGCCCACAGGCAACATGGAGAAGAACGTTCATTTACTGTCTGGATTTTGGCTTGGTTCTCTAAAGGACAGGAGACGAGAATATTTTATTTTCCTTTTAGCTAGGTTCAAGCGGGCAGCACCAAGTGTAGCTGAGTGTATTAAAAGAAACCCCTGTTGGCAAATTGGCAGCTTGAATATTTCATGAAATTATCGCAACACTCTGTTCTGAAATGGTGGCTTCCTCCAGGGAACTCAAAGGCCACATCTCTAAACGAAGTCTGGCTCGTGCCTCTGTCTTAAAGACAGAAACCAAGTCGGCCTCAAAGCCTCCTGATTTCTGGGAGGTGATTTATGAGTACCAAACAAGTCAGGCAATGAACACGTGAAGGGTGATGGGAATGTCAGAGGCAGGTCCTAGATGAATTCCCTTCCATATGCTGAATCCAAGCCACCACTCCTTATTTTTAATTTAATGTTTCCTCGGAAGAGGCAAGGAAGCAAGGAGAAGCCTTTGTTCTTCCAACTCAGGTACAATCCATGACAACCTGTCCTCTGGCCAGCAGCAACCTAAATGTCCCCTCTGTTTCTACCCTGAAGTTAATCTGTGTCTCCCCACTGTTACCAAAAGCAAAGCTAGCCAGTACACAAGCAACGCCCAGCGGCTCACCAAGGGAAGTCCTAGAACACAGTCTGGCCTCTCATACTCCACTCTCCCTAAACGGCTGAAACAAGCCTAGATTGGGCCAAAAAGGAAGTGAGCAAATAAAAAAGGCTTGGGGGCATAACCAATTGCAGACAGAACAGCAATCTGAATTTTGATAGAGTTCCTTATGGACATGTATGAACTTTTACTCCATAGTCTAAAAAATTATTTTTAAACCTTTCCAAAGATAGATAACCCTATCCACCCCCACTCTCAGAAATACTTTTAAGCCAATACAAAGGTGGGGTCGGTGGGGAGGAAAAACAGTGAAAGGGTAAGAGGTTTACTAAACAAATTTTAACCAGAAACACTAAGCAATGCTCTCTAAGAGGGCTTAATATGTACCAAGTGTGGTAAAGAGAAAGCAGGAGGCAAAAGAGACTGAAGAACTTGTTTTCCGTCACATCCCTGCCTGAGTGACTCTTTAGAAGTCTCTGCTTTCTCAACTGTAAACAGTTTGTCCCCATGGTTCCTTTCACCCATAAGATTCTGACCCTAAAAAGTAAATTCCCATAGAGATATTACATTTATTCTGTCTGTTTGACAAGCCCTTCAAAGCACAGGAGTCTAGAACCACCCCCTCTCTTTCACACTCACACACACACACAGTACAACACAAGAAGACCATTTTAAAGTGAACATGTTATGGAGAGCATGGTTTGGTGGGGTTTTGGAAAGGGGAGAGACTGATGGATTTAGGCTTCTTGCCAGTAAACCCTCCCTTTCCTCATCCTGTGTTCAAAACCAGATTAACTATTCCTTTAGTTCTCTTGGTCTCTGGGGAAGTAAGGGCCTATTTTCAACCTCGATTTGACTCCTGAGATCCAGGCCCAAACTGCTCTCCTTATGTCCCTTCAATTCAATTCCAACTTAAATTTAATTCAGTTCCACATTAGTAACTATGTTCCCCAAATTACCCCACAGGCACCCCCAGGTAGCTGGGCCTCTTCCTGCATTCCTCTGTCTCCCGCCAGCCCCCCTCCCTAAAGCTCCCAGCCATTTCACAGCCCTGCTTCTTGGGGAGGCCCTCCTGGGCTCCCACCCACACAATATACTTGGCTAGAGCAGCAGCAAGGGTCTCTGGGTCGCAAGGCTCCAGGGAAGCTGAGACTCCTCTCCAGTTCCCTTCTTGCCTTAAGCAGCTGCCTCCAAGTGTTCCTAAAGCCTAGTGAGAAAGAGCAAGGTCTGCTGAAATGTGACATTGGGTCAGTGAAACCTGATCTTGAACAAAAAAACACCACATCTTGGAATTAAGACACAAAGAAGATCTCTTGAGAGCACATTGGTTTTAGGTTCGAACAATCACATTAATTACTTTGGCCCTCCATTTTGCTCTTTCCGTGTTGGGTCCCGTTAAAGTATACACGCTGGCCTTCACACAGCAATGAAAGATGTTGCATTTTCCCAGAGGAATCCTGTCACTTTTTCTTAATACAGTACCTAACCTTGAGATACATGTAAACAGGTGTTTACTAAATTATTTTAATAATGACAGTCATGGCTTGGAGTGTTGTTTCATTACCAGAATGTTTAGCACTCATTTCGCTAAATATTTAGCACCTGATATTCTGCAAAACAATTCCCCATGCCTTTTTTATCAGTCTTCTGCTCTTCTCCACAGTGCCTGTCATTAACTTAGGCAACAGCGAGGACAGACTCAAGAAACAGACGAAATCAGTGTGATTATTTTGCTAATTACTCTTGTTGTTAAGTCTCCAGGTGTTTACCAAACAATCTATCTGCTTTCTTTAGTCCACATTAGAAAATAAAAATCGTCCCCTGATTTTGAATGCTGAGCACTGATTTCAGAGTCTCTGAAGGAATAGTTGGGAGGACGCTGGCTGACCTGTAACTACTGTATAACAAATAGCTTCAACACCAAGCAAGAAGAATTACTGTAAAAGGAAGAAAGTGCTGTCAGCCACTCCCTCACCCCTACAGTGGCAAAGGTTTCTCAGACCTTATAGAACTTACCACAATAAGTAAGAAAGCCAAGTGAAGAAAGGAATAGAAAAGAAAACACCGGGAGTTGGAAAATATCACTGAAAATTAGAACAAATCTCAGTTACTTCCTAACCTAGGTTTTGGGAGCTGTTCTGCCATTACCCAGCAGGAGACCAGCCAGACTCATAAACAGAAATCAGCTGTGAAGTGTACCCAGTTGTTTTTGTCTTTTTCCCTAATAAAGTAAGGAAAATGTCTTCCTGCCTTTGAGCCAACAAGCTTTGTAACCCTATATATAGGTTAGGGTTTCCAGATCCCAAATTTCAGGTCGCCTCATGCTCCACTGGGCTTGGGAACCACTGGCCCCTCTGGTTACTAAACCATAGTAAATCAAGGAAAAAATTAATATACATCCATAACGAGTTCAGCTAATCACCCAAAAGGCTCCCTCAAGGCTCTGCAGGACGCTGTCTATGCTAGAGGTCAACAGAAGTTTGAGGGAAGAGTGTGCAATAGAGTGGGAGAAATCCAAGGTGGGTTTTCATTACCAGAGGGTGGCAAGGTCACTGAGGAATTCAGTCATACTGGAGGGGCCTCCAGTATGTGTGGTGGCATGGGGACACACACTGGTCTTTGGGGTTCTCTGTACACGGTCAGGTGTGGACATGATGAAATAGACACAGCAGACAGGAAATTCTCTCCAAACCCTCTGGACATCTTTCCTCACCAAACCAACATGACTGCCCCTTTCCTGACTCCTAAGCCCTGGAGCACCACCTACTGGGAGAGGCAGAAACCACAGCCACTTTAGGTCTTGCTGGGTCTGCATTCATTGCTTCATGCAGGCAATGCATTCAGTCAGTCATGTATTAAGGGCCTAGAATGAGCCAGGGCCTGTGTAAGAAGTGGGGATAAAAAGGTCAGCAGAGCCTCAAAACTCCCATTCAGTAAGTTCCTAGGACTCCTTGAGTCTAGGTCTTATGCACAGAAGAACCCACCCTAGGCAGTTTTAAGTCAAAGAGAAAATTAAATGAAGAGTCCCAAGTCATCATCAAGAGTCTGGAGAGAGCCCCAGGGGATAATGGCTCACCATTTTGTTCGCAGAGTACTATACCTATAGCATCTACCTGTAGAAAACAATTCTCCACTGAATACGTGGTAGAAATGTCCAGTCTTAGGAGACTGCATTACCAATATTCCTCTCTGCAACACACTGGGTCCCCAAAGTGCATTAGGTTCTTGTGTAATCTATTTAAAAAAGCTTTTCCTTAGTGTGTGTGTGTGTGTGTGTGTGTGTGTGTGTGTGTAGGCACACACTTAAACAATGTTAGCATGTGATCTATGGAAATAATGAATAATTGATTCTTATAATATAGTCTATTATGTAGTATTCTGATAGGCTAGAAAGTACCTGAGCAATACTAGGAATGATTTTTTAAACCTCAATAGCCTTTTTTCTCCAGTTTCCTCCATGCAGTATCTAGAGAAAGAGGAGCTAATGTCACACTTTCTTTAACCTGCACAAGCTGAGGTGCAAGCAACATTGTCCTTTGACCATTTGTAAAGAGAGTTAACTGTGATCATTATTATTATTACTTTATGATGATGATTACTATTCTGCTGTATTGCTAAGTAGTTAAAAGGAAAGCACGGTGTGTCTTCCACTCCTGGAACACATGTTTCTGCCCTCTGCCTTGTCTCCAGCAGATTAGGGACATACTGATGTTTTATTTGTTAAATGGTTTACTATTAAGAAACTCATTTGCTAGCTGTAGTCTGCAATGGAAAATCAGCCCAGAAAAGTGGGAGGCTGGCACGGGACCAGAGCAGATAGGGTACTAAAGGTGAGGCAAGGCCCACATGAGCCACTCCCAGCTTGAAACCTAGGGTCAAAAGCCCTTCAGGGGTTCTGTAGGCTGTTCTGATGTGCTGACCACCAGCCTCCATACCCCAACCTTCAACACACACACATACACACCACTGAAAAACTGAGGAGAAAGGGTTGATGCATTCAGTGCCTTTGAGCCTGTCAGGAAGAGAAGAATGTAAAGCCCCACCACTGGCAACTTTGCTGGTTCTCTGCTCTGGTTTGTCACCATCACTGATCTGAGGTAATTATTTGGCTTCTACTCTCTCTCCTGAAACTCTAACCCTCAATTATGTTTCACTGCCCCTTTGATTATTAAATCAGAGCAACCCCTTCCTTGTAAATATTCATGCTCTTCCGGGTCTGTCTCTCCCCACCTTCATCACCCTCCTCCTCTTCTCCCCCCAAAAACCTGGACAATGACAAAGACCAAGGATGGGAAATGGAAGGGAGACAGGGATCCTGGTGCTCTTTCACCTGAAAACTGCATCCAGGAATGGAGGCAAAACTGCTCCTGTGAATTATATAATCACTGCAGCTTCAACCAAGAGAACTGGAATTCAGGTTGCCATAGTGTTTGTTGGCATGTTGCTGGAAAGGCAGAGCTCCGGGCCCTGCTCCCTTGCTCCCTTTCCCTCCATCTTCCTCACAAACCTCTCCAGGGTCGTCTCCTACTTTTAATGTCCACTACCTGCATTTGTGTGTGGGGAAGGGGCAGCTGGGAGACAAAGAAGCAAAAAAGAAGGAAGGAAAAGGGCTAAGAAGGGGTTTATCCTGTACTAAAAGGAGACCTTGTAAACTATTTAAGATTATTGTGAATAATTATTAAAATTAAAATTAAGTGAATAATAATTATTACCACAGTATCCTACCATTGTTAGTCCAGTAAAGGACAATACTACTGAGTGCTCCTCTTCGAGGCTGCTTACACTGAGGTAAGAACCTGGAGGGGAGAAATCCAACCCCCCTCTTCACAAATATTACCCTTTCCTTTGTGTCTCTCATTCCCTACCTCCTAATCCATTCACTACTCATCAGCTAGGAAGGGGAATGAGAACAGGTGAGGGACCCGGCATGGGGTAGAGAAATCCAGGGACAGAAGCTGCCCTTGTGACCCCAAAGCCCTGGCTCACCCTAGAATCCGTGACCCTTAACAAAATTCTTTCTACCAAAAGAGGCCCAAATCCCCACACTGCCACCCAAACTGGAAAGCAGAGCAACAACTGGCCACAAAATCAGTTTCAGGATGGACGGAGACCAGGCAGGCAGGGTGTCTAGCAGCTTCCGGCTCTAAAGGGTAGGGGCACTGTCCCCAAATTGTAGAGATGGGGCAAAAGAAGGGAGGAGGCTGGGGAAAAAAGAAACATGGAGATAACCCCTCCACTAGGCTGGTCCTCGAGGTTCACTTAAAGTACCCCAGAAAGTAACAGGACCAACTGCGACAGGTATTCAAGAGGAGGAGATTGAAGAGTGTAAATACGGGAGGCTTCGGAAACTGGTAGAGAAAAGGGAGCGACTACACCCAAAGAGACAGAGAAAGCATGGAGAACACACAGAAAGCTGCCACACTCCAGCAAGACCACCCCTCTACACTCCATCTTGACCTTAATTGCTGAGCAATGCCAAAAAACAATCACTTGTTAATAAGGGAGGCGGGAGGAGAAAGTTTCCAAGAAGTGGAGAGTTACCTGAAAGCCCATCCCCCTCACAAGGGGAGGTGGTGACACTTGATGCGAAGGATGGAGATGCTTGGAAAACACTGGGCAATAGTGTGCAGCCGCGTGAGCTCGGCACACCCTTTTATTTCCTTAACACATGAAAAAGCAAAGCCCACACACCGCCCGAATTCTAACCGCTTACATCCTCAGGTGCTAGCTCACATGCGGGTGCGAATAAGAACACACGGGGCGTGGGCACCCTCGGGGTCAATGGCAGTGGAGAGGTGGGTGGGTGTAGGTGGGCCGGGGAGAGAGGAGATGGAGAGGGAAAGAAACTGGAGAAAGGTAGAGAGGCACCGAGACTTGCATCTGAATCCCTGGCCCCCATCCGCCACACGGAGCGCGCTACACAGGGCAGGGGCTCCTGGAAGCGAGTGGGACGCCCGGCCGCGGCCCCAGCGCGGGGCCGGCCTGGTGCGGGGTGCGCGCGCGCGCGCTCCCAGCCGCGCCCCGAGCCAGGCGAGGGACCCGGGCTGACTGGGCTCGAAACAGCGGGGCTTGGCGGCGCTGGCGGCCCCTCCCCCACGCACGGCCGGCCGGGCAGTTGGGCTCTCCAGGCAAACGCGAGAAAGCGAGGCAGAAGCAGACACTTGGGGAACTTTTCCCCCTCGCCTGGAATTTCATAGGAAACACATGCGCTGGAGAAGCCGGCACGGGAGGGGGAGGGGCGGGAATTTTCCGCTCCGTCTCACGGGGTTCGGGCCCCGGTCTCACCGCTCTGGAGAGACGGAGGGGCCCTGGGCAACTCCATAGGGACCGGCCCGGGGGCTGCGGGGCGAGCCGGAGCTGGCCGGGGAGGGCGGGAGCTCGCGCTGGAGCCCCGGCCGAGCGGCGGGGCCAGCCTTACCTTGGTGGTTTTCCTCTGGGATGTACATCCTCGTGTTTTCATTGACCATTGACCAAAAAATTGTTTTAAAAGGAGAAGCAGCCACAAAGAGGAAGAAATGTCAAAACACCCCCCAGCGGGTCTGGATTAATCCCTCCTCCTAGGTCGGCGGCTTTCGTGCAAAATTCAAGGAAGCCGTGGATCTGCGGTATTTCTTCTTCCCTTCTGATGATTACCTGATTCCCATTATTGCATGGAACACCAAAAACTGATCCTTTCCACTACTGCCTCCTTGAGTGAAATTGTAATGCATCCTCAGTACATCCGGGCCCCTTCCAAGAATTTAACACCGCACCTCTGGCGGCTACACCGTTTGAAAAAATAAACCGAGAGAGGCAGCGCGAGAGGAGGCGGAAAGGAGGGGCGAGGGGAGCGATGGACCCAAGACTGGGAGCGAGGGACGCCCGGGCCAGCAGGGGCTGAACCGTCTCCGCCGCTCCTGGCCAGTCCTCCTGAGGCCCCGGCTCGGCTCTTTTCTGTCAAGAAGCTCCAGCAACTCCGGAGGCGCGGGGGCAGGAAGAGACGCCGCCGCTCCGGGCCGCGCCGCGCCGAGCGCCGTTCTGGCAGGAGCTGTTTCTGCAGAGGCAGCGAGAGGGAGACACGGGGCGCGCGAGAGCGCCGCGCTCACCGCCTCCAGCCCAGCCCGCCGCCGCGCCCGCGCCCGCGCCCTCCCCGCCCGCCCGGCGCGCTGGAGGCAGACGCGCTGAACGCTTCCAGATGTGGCGCGGCGGCGGCGGCGCGCAGGGACCAGGCGCACGACGCAGGGCACACGGTGCGGACCGAGCCCCCCGTGAACACCCGCTCGGCCCTCAGCTGCGCGGGCGAGCCAGCCCGGCTGCCCACATGACGTCAAGGGGCGAAGGCGAGGCGCGGGCCAGGGGAGGGCTGCGGCGGGGGGCTGCCTGTAGCGCCCCCCGGGGATGGGGCGTAGGCAGACCGTGGGCGCTGGCGGGGTTCGCGGGCGCCGCGCCGACATGTCCTCCCCCACCCCCGCGCCCGGCCGCCTCCTTCCCCCAACCCCGGTTGTCCTCGGCAGCATTGGCGCGTCCCTTCGCGGCCGTCCACGACGGGAAGGCCTCTGTGAGCGGAATTCCAACAGAGGGGACTACAATCTGCCCAACTAGCAGAGTCTCTTTGCAGATCCGGCCACTGAACAAAACAGCAAAATGAGCCCTAATTCCGTGATTCTGTCTGATCAATTATAATCAGAGCAGTTGTAGAAGTGACATATAGAGGCGAAGATGGGAAGAGGGGAGGAGAGAGAGAAAGGGCTGGAGGGCGGAGCCTCGTAGGCAAGGCAGTGGTGCCCAGATGTCTGAACAGATTAATAGACCCAGGTTTTCTAATTCCTTGGAGGCAGCCGAGCACGTGTTTACTAGGATATCCTTACCTACTTCTCTTAATTATTTTTGCAACTCTGGCAGGAATCTATTGAGCGCCTCTCCTTCCGGGAGAAGCAAACATTTCTCTCCATCTCATTACAGCCACAGCAAGTTCCAAGGCACCCCCTGCAGGCCCCGGCTCCTCTAGAGTGGGCTCCTAAACCCTGACAGAGGAGCCTACAACTCCCCCTTCCTGCCCTCAGACCTCCCCACCTCCCATCTATACTCATTCTCTGGGTGATCCTATCCGTCTCCATGGATTTAAGCAGCTGTCTATATCAAATTTGTATCTCCTGTCCAGACGTCTCTTCCCGAATGCACGGCTACACAGCCAATCTCAGTCTCCACTTAGGTGTCTGATACACAGCTCAAACCTAACATATACAAACACTGAGTTTCTTTTTTTCTGTGCAAACTTGCTCCTCACACAGCCTTCCCCATCACATTTCATGGGGCCAAAAACGTGAAATTATTCTTGACCCCTTTCTCTCATCCATATCTAATCCTTCAGGAAATCCTCTTGGTTCTACCTTCAGATAAATTCACTTCTCATTTCCTCTGCTGCTGCCTCCAGGTCTGAGCCAACATCTTTCTTCACCTGGGTTTGTGCAGAGGCTGCTCTCCCTGGTCTTCCCTCCCTGCCCTCCCCATGGTTTCTTCTCTACAACAGTCAGAGTAATCCACATAAAATGTCACATCACAGCACTACTCTGCTCAGAGCCCTCCAATGGCTCCCATTTTACTTAGGAAAAGCCAAGAGCAGCCTTCATGAACCTGCAATGAGGACCCATATGAACAGCTGTGTATGACTTCTCTTGTCCTCTCCTACTCTCCCATTTGCTCCAGTCACACTGGCCTCCTTGCTGTTTCCCAAATGCATCCCCAGCAACCCATCCCCTGCGCGCTCTCGCGCTCTCTCTCTCTCTCTCTCTCTCTCTCTCTCTCTCTCTCTCTCTCATACACACACACACACCTTAAGTCCTTTGCTCTAGCTGTCTCCACTGCCTGAAACACTCTTTCCTCAGATATGTACCTGGTGAGCTCCCTTACTTTCTTCAAGACTTTTCTCAAATCTCACTTTCTCAGTGAGCCTCACTCTGACTACCCTGTTTAGTACTGCAACCTGCCCAACCCCCCAGCACTTCCAATCTCACCCTTTCTCTATTTTTATATGACATTTAATTCATGTTTAACATACTATATAGTCTATTTATTTATTAATTGTATTGTTTACTGTCTGTATTAGTTGCTAAAATGTAAACCCCATGAGGGCAAGGATTTTTGTCCTTTTTGTTCACCAGTGTGTGCCAGGTACATAGAACAATGTCTAGCAGACAGTACATACTTAATAAATATGTATTAAATGAATAGGTGAATACATGACATGGTTTCAGGGCTGCCACAATTCACTGCATCAAAATGCCTCCCTCTGTCTCCTGATCAATATCTGAAACCTCACCACTCCAGCTTCATTCCCTTTGGCCAAGAGTTTTGGATTCAGTTTAAAATGCAAATGTCCCTGTGAGAGGCATTAAGCTTTACCAGTCATCTTCATTCTGCTGTGAACAGCAGTTAGGATTTTGTTGGTTACAAAAGAAATCTGGCCTCTTTACCATACTGGTGTGTTCACACTCAGTCTTCAACCTAATAGAGAAAATCAAAAATGACACAAATCCAAATATCTCTTCCATTTAGCTTTAGGATGCATTATGGTCCTGTTTCAGAGATTCATGTACTTGATTATTTGTATTAAACAAATATTGAATTGAAATTGATTTCTATCACCTTTATACACTATTAGAACAGGAATAATAATAGCTGACACTGTTAAATGTTCTGTGCTGTGATAGGTGTTTTACAGTATTAGTCATTTAATCCTCATTGCAATCCCATAAGGTAGATTACATTATTACTATTATCCCCATTTTACAGGTACGGAAACTGAGACTTAGAAACTTAAGTTACACGTCCAGGGTCACCCACCTGGTAAGCTGTGGAACCTGGACTTAGCCTAGGAATGTCTGCTTCCAAATTCACATTCACTCTTGGAAGGGATGACTAAGGGTGAGCTGGTTTGGGGGAGGGAAATGACTAGTAAAAAATAACAGTAAAATGATTGCAAAATGTGCTGCAGAGAATTCACAAAGAACCAGATAACTGAGAACAGAGTGTATATGTGTTAGGGGGGCACATGCTGGATTTATAGCCAGGCTTTTCTAAAGGTAGGCACTGTATAAATCTAGCAAGTAAATATTACCTTCATGCTTCTTTAGTTTCATTTTTCACTTCTCTTTTCAGCTGTGAAATGTGTTCTTTACTTTCCAGAAAAAGGTATTTCCTAAATATTTGGCCTTGCAATGTAAGCCCATATCTTGGCTTCTAACTTTGGAATACAGCCCTTTGTGCTCTCTTTCGAGGTGACAAATTCTCAACTTGACAAACGGAAACTGTTCTCAATTCTGATTTTGGAATTTGGGAGGTAGTGGGAGCAAAGGAGGAAGTCTTTTCTTCTCTTTTATTGCATGATTTAATTCTCCAATTGAAGGTACTCTCCCTTTTCTCCTCTTCCATAGTTCTTCATTTATGCCACTCTGTCTACATAGTGTTATATTTCTGCATAGTATTATATTTGTATCTGAATGTGCTTTTCCTCTGCCCCCACTGCATTTTTAATGTCTTAAGGAAGAGAACTATGTTCTTTTTTCTTTGTGCATAGTGTTTTGTACATATGGACACTCGATTGTATGTTGAGTGCATGATTCACTCTGGAAAAGATTCTTTAATGTGACCAGAAATATTTCCTTTGGAAGCAATTAAGAGCACACTGAAATTGTTAATTATAGGGTATTCATAAGAGTAAAAAGCTCGGAAACAATCTAAATATCCAACAAAAAAGGTTGACTAAATAATAACATTGAGAGATTATCCACATATAAAAAGTCATTTGCTCCTCAAAACAGCTCTATGAGGAAAGTACTATTATCCTCATTTTATAAGTGAGGAAACTAAAGCACAGAAGGGTCAACCTCTTGCCCAGCTTTTCATAGCTAGTAAGTATTGGAAGACCTGGGATTTGAACCCCAGCAGCCTGTCTTTAGAGTCTACACTAAACTAGGGTGCATTCATACAATGAAATCCTTACATAGTTGTGAACAATATTAAGGGATACTATTAGTGACATAGAAAAAGACTATTTGCACTATTTTAAAAGAAAATCATGTTCTTTTATATAAAATATTACATAAAATATCATGTACACTATGATTCCATTTTTCTTTTAAAGACAGGTGTATGTTTCAACTGGGAAATAGAACCAAAGGGTTCACACCAAAATGTTGACAACTTTCTTGGGAAAGTGAGATTATAGGTAAATTTTCCTTCTTTTTTCCTGTCTGGCCCCAAGCTTTGACAGCCAAGTTGCCAGGCAGGTTCTTCTCTTCCCTTGGAACCCACATCTTCAGACAAGAGCCATTACCCCACTCTCTAGCCAGGAAAAACACCTCTAATGAATCACTATGACACTACTCTCCCATCAAAGCCCCAAGGTGCCCTCTGCCCACCCTGACAGCCTCTCAGCACTAGATGCTAACACCTACCTGCAAAAATCACTTCTCCAGTATCTCTTACAAATGCTCAGATTTCCTCATTGCATCCCCAGGTGACTGGTTAGAAGTCAACCACTCTGTGATGATGGTAGAAAGCTAGCAGCACCAAGGTAATGGGTACATTTTAGCAATGACCTTCTGAGAATATGTTTCATTCTTTAATTTCTAACCCACAAGATTGTCTGTGTGTATCCATAAAGTGGGCACTTCAAACCAGGTAAAACCTTATGGTAAACCAGAGTAGAAAAAGGTGAGTCAGGAGGCCCTGCTTCAATACGCCTTCGAAGAGGTTACCCTCTCTACCTCGATATAGGGCCACCCAGGACCATTCCTTCTCAGAGACCAGAGACTGAAACATCAGAGCACTCACTGGTTTGGTATTGGGTCAACTTAACCAAACTAGAACTATATTTCCCAAAATTACCTTCCCTATGTGGTTCCAGGTTAGGGGTGTCCACAACAGATATTCGTGAAGCGTTTGGAAGGTAGAAGTGAAGTGGCAGCTTTCATGCTGCAATGGTCAGTGTGCAGCTACGGGGGCTGCTTCACCGCACAATACACTGTCACCCATCTGCTGGCTTTCCCTGTTGGTGTGGGTCTACAGCTCCTCTAGCTCCTGCCAGCAATTCTCTCAGCAAAGCATTAAGTCCCAGTGTGTGGTAAAGGGTGCCAGCTTTATGTTTCATAGTCAAGGTTGAAAGTGGCGAGAGACAAATAGGGGTTTCATTTGACTTTGGGGTTCCACTTTGGCCTCATTCTCTTCTATATCACATCCAGCTTTTCTTCTGGACTTCTGGTTCTGCTGATCTATAGCAATTTCAGAATCATCATCAGACACAGAAGCAACAGACTTCCACAACTGGGTAAGTTTGAGTTCCTACAATCGATCCCTTACTCCCTGTTACTAATGGTGGTACTGCTTCCTTGGTCACACCTGACAGATGCATCAGTGCAATATTTCCACCTTTTTCTGGGTTACTTGCTTAGATGTTTTCATGAGTAAATAGTTGGTGCCCAGCACATAGGTCCCCTCAGTATATATTTGTTGAATTTGTTGCCATCATTTAGTAACACCTACTATACATCAGTTACTACACAAGACATGTCAGGTACTAGAACTAAAATGGTGAGGAGAAGAAGGCTGCAGGAAAACTCTCCCAACTCACAATAAAGAGAGCAGAGTGACCCCTGCCCTTTTTTTTAAAAGACCCATAATAACATTGATGCCTACACAACCTATGTCAGTCTTTAAGAACCTCTCTTAGCAGAGTTTTTCCCTACATCACACTGAAATCTCTCCTCACTTACTTATCTAGAAGCCACAGGACAGACCAGATCCCTGATAACATACTGGGTTTTCTTTATATATTGCATTTAAGGAGAACTCTCTTGGCAGCTCAGCACCAATTTCAATTCCAAGGGGAGGCCAGAGTGTTTGGTGTATGACAGGAATTCAATCCTCATTCTGTAGCATCTCCAGTAGCAGAGATAACAACATTGTGGTAAATGCCTACCCTTGTGATTTTCAGCAATACTGTGCTTAACCACCAAAGATAGAAAGTGGCAGAGTGGTCAATGGCCTAATCCTGGGACTGGACCTTCTGGAAGGAGAATTCATACACCACATGTGAGTCCAAATTATGACACTCTCTTTCGGCCTCAGCAAGTTAATGGCTGAGGCTCAATCACGTAAGCAGCCTGTACCACTTTCGCTCATCTGTAAAATGGGAACATGGCCTCACTCCCATGGCTCTTTGCAAAGAAAAGTTGATACCAAAAGACAAGCCAAATCATTTTTAAAAATTTCTTAATTACTTGTTAAAATCCTGAGAAAGTTATGTTCATGCAGCTGACCTGCAGACCTTCTGAAAGAACCCCTCAGTCTAGGTTCAGACCCAATCCAATATTGTGTCCACTTTTGAAGTGCTCAAAGGCTGTCACAGAGTGGAAGCCATTCCTACATGTCTTAGTGTCCTAGGACTGCCATAAGAAAAATTACTACTAACTGGGTAATTTTAAAAAACAAAAATGTGTTCTTTCACAGTTTGGGAGGCTAGAAGTCCAAAATCCCTGCAGGGGCTCCAGGGAACAATCCATTCTTTGCCTCTTCCAGCTTCTGGTGGTTGTTGGCATTCTTTGACTTGTGGTCACAGTACTCTGGTCTCTGTCTCCATGGTCACATGGCCTTTTCCCCTCCTGGACATCAAATCTCCCTCTGTCTCTCATATATACGAAGACTTGTCACTGCATTAGGGGCTCACTGGAAAATCCAGGACAATGTCTTCATCTCAAGATCCTTAAGTTAATTATGTTGACAAAGCCTGTTTTTCCAAATAAGGTAACATTCACAGGAGCTGGGGATTAGGGTGTGGACATACATTTTGACGGCCACCATTCAACCCACTATACCTCCTTAACTTAAACGAATGTCCCGCCACCCATTCTTATTTAAATCTCAAGTCCAACATTTACTAGTTACCAAAACTTTGTCAACCTCTCTCTTTCTGAGTCTCACTTTCTTCATTTATAAAATGGAAGTTATGAGCATATGTTCAAACTTAAGTGAATAGTAAATAAATCCAACATAGTTGCCTGACTATGGAAGGTGATTCTTTCCCTCAATATTCAATCTCTTGCTTATAAAAACTCTTTAAATTAAACATTATCTCCAGTTTTTAAATTAGAGAAATTAAATGCTTGGAGAAGTTATATAACTTGGCCACACCACTTCAGCTGGGTAGGAACAGATCTGACTTTGAATCCCAGAACTCATTCTGCTACCCAGCCTCCCTAACCCCTTTACCTCCTTAACTGTTCCAGGCCAATTCCAAAAGCACTCACTGGCACTAATACCAGAAATCATATAGCCTTGCAATTTTCTGGTACCTAGTCTGACATAGGTCAAGTAACTCTTTGCCTGACATTTGGGGCAAGAGTACCTTATTAGACAAAAAGGTATATTTGTTCCCTAAGACTTCTTTTTAAAAGATGATCTTCTGTTCTGAATGTAGAGTCTAGGGATCTTTTAAAGGTCAACCTGCAGCAGTCCCAACCTTGCATCAAATCTAGAAGAATACGAACATAGGCTACACAGATAGGAATAATTCCAAATATTTACATTCTAAAAAGTAAACCCAAATGCCCTATAATTACTTACACCTGATATTAGATCTGGCTTAATCACTCAGTTTCCAAGTTGTTTAAAGGCGATTTTCCAAGCCATAGGTAGTGGAGAAGTTATAGCAAATCATCGCCAGTGAGAGTCAGTGCCCCATAATACATTTAGATAATAACTTAAAGCAAAGTCAAGGAGCCTACATGTCCCACAAAAAAAGATATCTTCTTGGTGGTGACTGTCATTAATTTAACAAATGACTTCCGTTTAGCAGCCAGGTGGAGCCTAGTAGACCCAAGAATTTGGCAGAGTTTTCACGTGTGTCAGGGCACTTCCAACCACCTCTTCGCCTGACCCTGCAGAACTAGCTCTACTTATTAGAGAAGTCTTAGATTAAAGTCACACTGGATGACAAGTCTCATTTTTTTCAGAGTTTACCAGTTTTGCCTTTTTCTATATCAGTTTCAAATGTTCTGCCCTTCTCATGTTCAGTCTTGCTTCTATAATCATCTTTTGCAGTAAATATAATCTCATTATCTTGTTATTAATCAACTCTTGGGAATCATTTTTTTCCAAATTGACTAATGCTGCTTATAAAGTGACACCTATATTAACTTCTGCTACAGTTTAGTTCTAAGTGTAAATCAACAACTCTGTGTGTGTGACCCATGTGTGATTAGGGATTTGCCAAGTTCTGATTAGTGGAATTGGTTTCCATTCCAATCAGCATAAAATCAGCCGATGATTCTAATTCATAAGAGGACAAGTTATAACCATAATGATCTTGTGATGGAATAATATTGAGAGCATTTATAATTTATGTAGTATATAATAGTTTTTATTTGTTCTACATAAATCAATGGCAGTATCCGCTTCAACTGATTCTACAGATGAAATAACCCAAAATCTGCTGAAAGGAAAGGAATGTTTATACTGTATTTATTTATATTGAGTAGTTTTTGCAAACTATTCTGGTATGGCTGAATCAAGGACATGTTAATAATTTCCCAAGTAGGCTTGGAAAATGTTTGGAGTAGTTCACGGTATTTCAAACTGGTGTGTGAATAGCCCTTGTGGTAAACGAATTGTTTTAATGGAATCAGTTTCCAGATTCTCAACTTCACAGGTACTCAATCTTAACACTGGTTGGAGGACAACCTGGGCAGAGGCTAGAGGCCAGCTGCCACTTTTCCTTTCTCTTCTGAACTTTCACAGCCATCTTTCTCCTACACCACGGGAGAGGGCATGCATTTCATACTTGCCCCCCTTTCCTTCCGTGGTCTATTTCCCTATGGTGTAACTACCTCCGGGGCACCAAGGAAGGAGACATTTGAAAGACTAGTATCCAGAAAGCCTCCTTTAATCAGACACATACCCTTTTAATCATTCATCTTTTTAAAAGATATATTCCCAATATTATTGAATTTTATATTAATAATTACTTTAAAGCTCATAATGTAATTGTTTTGCTCAATTGTACATTAATAATATTTGCAATGATAATTCAATCCAGAAGAAATTCATAGCACCAAGACTAATAGTCACAGGAAATTTTTTTAATTTAAATTTTAATTTATATACCTCTTTTTCTTGCAAAATAATATGACTTTCAAGCATAAAAATATATTGTGTCAGGGTAAAATTTTATGGAAGAATCAGAGCGGAAATATTCTTTCAAGAGGAAAACGAAATGATGCAAAATCTTTGTTTTTTTAAAAAAAGCTTTTATATCTTTTTGAGTGGATAATAGAAGGTTTAAAATAGCTATGGTGTTTATATTTCATTGGAAACTTTTTAAAGAGTGATGCAACAATTGTTTTGTTTTAAACTGTCAAGATCTACAAAGCACCAGAAATTGCATCATTTACAACCATTTAAACTCATCATGAAAATTTTTGGATGTCAACTTGAAAATGTATGATGAGGCACATACTTTTTCAAAACTCTTTTGGGGGAATATGCAAGCAAAGTAGTGTGGAAACTCCAGATTCATCACAGGCTCAGGCCCTGGGAGACCCAAGTTGGCAGCCCCGCTGATGGGCTGGCCCTGCTGACTCTTCAGAGGGAAGGACAAGCTACCAACAGCAGGTGCTTGGCATATAAATACCTGTTTGTGAAACAAATGAACATCTCTGTTCAAGATCTATCCCAACATGATCTTGAACAATTTGCCTCCTTCCTCAAGGTTTCTAATCTTCTTGAGATCCTTGGAGAAAGAAATGCAGTGTGATGTGGCCACATTATCCCAGAGGGTACAGAGAATATCCTTAGGAGCATGGCAATCCAAATCCTCCTAAGGAATCTTTTAGACCCCAGATTATTTGTATTTTATTCCATGGCAGAACCATTCCACTTTTAAGTATATTTTTGATTCATAAGGCCAAATGTGGCAGATACTGAGACTTCATTGACTATATCTACCCTTTTATCAACTTGAGATATAATTTTCTCAGCCTCAGAAGAAATTCTCTCAGTTCTGACCTTCAGTCAAGATTTACTGGACACATCTGAATTGGTTATATTTTTGTTTACAGTGTTGGAGCCACAAGAGTTGGGTTTTAGAATAAACTCTATGTTCGAAGCTTATATCTATCTATTCCTACTTGACTGTGCAGCTTTAAAAAAGTCTCATGTTCTTTGAGTATCAGTTCCCTCAACCATAACACCCCAAGGGAAGTATTCTGAGGATAAAATAAAATATTAGTTTAAAATGCATGGTAAGTAAAAATATAGAAATAACAGGGTACTTATTACCAGGAAGATGGAAATTTTATATCGTCTTTGACAATCTGTAGTAGCACCTAGTAATCATTCCTGGTCCAACCTAAATATCATTGACCACAATTCCAACCCTTTTCTTTTTGTCTTTTGTCCCATTTTGGAGGAAAGAACAGTTGGCCACCATCTCTTATATAAGAGTCCATTATCTCTCTGGAGAGATTTGAAACCAGTTCTTCCAAAGTGAAAGTCAAGAGTATTCAAAGTCTCCACATTACCCAGTCTACACTTAGGCTTTGTTAACCAAATTCTGCCAAATTTCTCATGAAAGGCAAATTAAATTTCAATCATTTTATTCAAGTAACAATTTCTGCTTAAAAATTTCCCTTAAAACTCTGAAAGCAAATTTTGTACGGGTAGTAGTTAGATTAACTAAATTACTTGCTGTCAAGTCTATGCATTTAGCGAAAGCCCCGTCAAAAAATGAATTGTTCTGCAGAGGGCAGAGCAAGCTTCATTTCCTAGGACTGATCAGTTTTACAGAGTTTTGGTGAGCAAGGGGCTAAAACATTTTCCATTATACAAAGACCACATTTAAGACATCTTCAATGCCCGAATGAGTGTTACACACACACACACACACACACACACACACACACACACACTGAGTTTTACTATCCAACCTCAAAAGCTGCTGGTTAACCTTCTCATTGCTGAAGTCATGGATGAGGCTCTTCTGAGTAGGAAAGCAACACTTCAGCACGTGGGTGGCAAAAAGTTGAATGAAGAGGGGATGACTTGAAAGAAGAATCTGGTGCTTTCGACAAAGTGGCCAGGTAGACAAATTGGCCTCTGTTACCCTCTATCTCCTTGTATAAATCCTGCCCCCTACCCACCCTGAAGCACTCTCTGAACACTCATAAGCATCACACACCTACATGATGTTCCATGGGAACCCAAGGTCTGTAATCTCCTGCCCAGGCACAGGGATGCCCCCCCATAGAACCCTATGGTCCAAAATTATTCCTTATTCCTTCTCTCCCACATCCAAGTTGCCAGCCTCCATCCTGTGCATCTGTCTGGCATCTGTCTCACATCCATTGTATCCTAGGAGACTCAATTCAAGAGTCATGTCCTGAAACCTCCCTAGACTGTCCCCCATAGAGCTTTGTATTTAGTATCCAAGCACCAGTTATATTGCTTATTATTATTTGGTTATTTGGTTATTTGTTCACCCCATGTCTCTTTGACTAGACTGAGCATCTTGCAGGCAAGAAGCACGTTCTACTTGCCTTTAAATTTCCTTTACCAAAAATAGTGTTTGGATCATAGTACATGCTTAAGAAATATTGGATAAATGAGTGAATGATTGTTCTGTCAATCCCTGGAGGCATCAGGGAGTTATTCCAAAGGAATATATTGTTAATGGTGCAATTTCAGGCATGTTGCAGGCTGGTAGAGAAGATATTTTGAGACCAGGAGATCTGCCCTATTTCCCTCAATCATTTCACAAAAGTATCTACATGAAAGGCTGGCCTTAAGCTGGTAGCTAATGTTCCTGAAAAAGCTCCCTGGTAGGTTACCCAGGAAGATTAGTTCAAAGCGAGGTTGCTTCACTTTTCCTCTCATCATTACTTAGTGGGCTGCCTAGATAAGCAGACCCTCTGCTAGGGGGCTGGGACCCTGCCTGAAAGTTTTTGCTCTTATTTTTCTAATAAGAGGCCCACATTATGTGCAAGGGGCTCACTGTTGACCCCACAGACCATCACTCACTGCATCTATCTTTTGCAATTTTCTATTTATAAAAACTGTGTTATAACATTTGCAATTCTTGCGTATGTCAGTGTCCCATCTGCAATACCCAGATTTATCCATTTCCTTTCCCCAGCATCTGTCCTTTGCAAGCTCTTATTCACAAAATTCATGTTTAGGGATTTTACCTCCAAAAACACCTGGGCCCAGGACACTTAGGGAGTTGCGGTGATGTTGGATTGGATCTCTGGAAGGTAACTTGAATGAGAGAAAAATCAGAGCAAGCAACGAAAAGGAGAAATACCATGCAAGCCAGATCTATTACTACAAACTAGAAAGAAACTGGACACTTGAGGACATATTAGCAGTCACCACATGTCAAAGCTACCTGGCAAAACGATAGCACTCTATTCAGCATGGATCCAGCTATCTCCAGGAATAGTTCCGGAATCATATCTCAACAATTTTCTTCTTTTATGTTTCTTGGGCTTATCAAGAACCCCCCTAACATCCATTGCTCATTTTTAAAACTAGACTTCCTATCTTAAGTGGCCAAGTATATCAAAATAATATAGATAAGAAAGAAGTTTCTGAGACACAGCTCACAGTGTCTGTCAGCATGATGAGGACTTTGGGTCAGAGATGTTTTAGGAGTCAGTAAGGGCCAGATAGTTATGTAGTTAGATTAAGTAGTTACCTATATAGTGTCAACTGAGTGACTAAGAAAGCCAACCTATCCCCCAGATATCTACAGTCTCCGTCAGAGTGCCACAGTGACTCAATTTCTATGAACAGAAATGTCATCTTTAGGTTAAACAATGATTCATTAAGTATCCTATTTTAGAGTACAGTACCCTGTAAGAAAGAACTTCAAGTTTCTAACTAACGGTTTAATATGAATTACTTTCTCATGTCTCTTTTCTCCCACATATAAGGAACCTGGGCCATACTGAGCGTGTAGTCTTTGTTATTGTCCAGGTTTTCCCTGGGGTTAGGGGCGGGGCGAAGGGAATGAGAGTGAAAGGAAATAGAAGGGGAAAGATGTTTGAATGAGAGAAAGAATATCAAAAAGTAAAGCGGGTGATTCCAAAGAAAAACTTTGCCTGCTTCTCAATTTTGCCTAGGACAATGTGCTCAAAATCCATCTGGAAAGACCCATTCTTCCAGTGGGCTAGCCCAGTGCTACCCAAACTTTAATGTGCACTCAAATCACCTGGGAATCTTATTAAAATACAGATTCTGATTCTGTAGATCTGGGGTAGTGCCTGAGATCCTGCGTTTCTCTTACAAGCTTCAAGGTGAGGCTGATGCTGCCAGTCTTCAAACTTTGAAGAGGCTATGTAGAAAGCTGAAATATCTTCAGACTTTGTGCTATTCATTACATGGGGTACAATTGGAATCCTGAGCAAACTTAAATCCTTCCCTGACAGTACAAGGGTTAGAGGTGCACTGCCCCTTTCCAGGAGACGGACTCAGGTGGGACCATTCTGCCCTTTAGAGGCCCAAGGCAATTTTTGGTGTCCTCAACAACTTCTGTTGTTTTTATTTTATTTTGCTTTATTTTTTTTAAGATTTTATTTATTAGAGCATTTTAGGTTTACAATAAAATTGAGAGAAAGGAGCAGAGAGTCTCATGTACCCCCTACCCCCACTCACACACAGCCTTCCCTATCATCAACACCAAAGTGGTACATTTTTTACTAAGGATGAACCTATATTGACACATCATAACCACCCAAAGTCCATAGTTTACCTGAGAATTCATTCTCAGTATTGTATGTTCAGTGGGTTTAGATGAATGTATAATGACATACATCTATCATTATAATATCATACAGAGTATTTTCACTGCTCTAAAAATCCTCTGTGCTCTGTCTATTCATCTCCCCCCACCCACCCTTGTCAACCACTAATATTTTTATTGTCTCATAATTTTGCTTTTTCCAGAAAGTCATACAGTTGGAATCATACATCATGTAGCCTTCTCAGTATCCTATGACTTTTAAGTTTAAGACTGAGTTGGGTCCTTAATACACTTGAACCCTCAGCTTATGCTGAAATAACATAAGAATTGCTGTCAGCTGACAGTGAGCTCAGAGCAGTGTTTGATGATACCAGTAATAAAAGCAAGAGAAATTCTACAATCTCACATTTACATGTGCAGATGATTAAAATTCCTTTCATGCTTACCCAACAATGAATTCTTTATTTCTCTCTCCTTTTAAAGAGCTTGAGGAGGTAAGAGTATACAAGAGAATGGCAGGTTAATCTGTCTCATGATATGATCCAGTCATTGGCTGAAGCTGTATTCACTACTATATAAATGAGGCAAGATGCTCAGGCAGCTTAGCTGGTAGAACTTTGCCTAGGACAAATCATGCCTGACAATTCTCCCCTAAAGGGAAATTGTAATGTTACCCTGGAGCAAGCTGGTTCCTCAGGACACACCTACCAAAGGTAGCAGACAAGAATGTTTTGAAGAAACCGAGAGATGAGTAAACTTTGTCTTCAGTATCCTCTTGCTTCTTATGGAAACTTTGTCTTTGTTCCTAGCAAAGCCCCTGTCCCTAGACATCCTGAATCCTCCCACACTAACCCCTCCCGTCTGTAGACCCAGCAGCTACCCTTGCCAGCTTCTTTCTTCTGATAGGAATTAACAGCTCACTATGGAATAATATGACAATGGCTTAAGGTATTACCCTTTCTATCACATCCGCTTTTTAAAGATAGCAAAAGGTCAGAGGAGTGAAAATCTAGCCTATTATACTAAGGCACTCCTCTGGGTATTCATGTCCTTAGCTCTCAGGAGCTAGAGGCTGGGGCAGCAGCCACGAAACATAACTATCCCCTCTCTGTTCAGTAGATGGCCAGGATGCCTACCCTGCAATGACTCTGAAAAGTCTGACTTTGAGCAGCTGCAGTCCCCCAGCTGTTCGTTTCTTTCTATAATCTCACTCTACATCACTAAGGAAAAGATGGCTTTTCTAGGTGTATGAGGCATTCTTTCAAATTTCAGCTACAAACTTTTCATGCAACAAAGCATTATTATTTCTACAGAGTATTAAATTGCCTGGGATACCTATGCAGCACTTTTTATTTGAGAAGTCATAGCTTTTAGAGCTAGAAGAGTCTTTGAAAACCATCCCTAACTCAACTCCCATGTTTACAAATAAAGGACCTAAACCCCAAAGAAGGGTGTTAAAATAGAATAGATGATTCCCCAGGCCACAAAATTAGGATCAGAATCCTCCCCTCCCCTGAAGCAGAAGATCTGCAATGTTTACCTTCAAAGAACAAGACTTAAATCACAACTAAAGAGATTTAGATGTGTCATAAACAAGAACTCACTGGTAATGAAGATGATTAAATACTAGAACAGACAGCCACAGGGAATTGTGAAATCGTCCTCCCTGGAGATCTTTTAAAATAGGACAGTTAGCCATCTGTCTGAGATGGTTTAAGTACAGTCCTGCCTTAGAGGTAGGAAAATAATGAGATGATCCCCCTACTTGTCACATTTGGGGGTTCTAAAATCACACCTGGATTTAGGTGTATTATGAGGATTCCAGAATGAATCTGGGTTGTGCCCCCACTGAGATTCAAATGTGTCCAAGTTGAGAGTGTGACAGGCCCACATTGTTCTGTTTGGATGAGGTGGGGAGGTGTCTGCATGGAAGAGGTTTGAGCTAGGGTTTCCAGGGGGGAGGGGGAGGGGGAGAAGGGAGAGGGAAGAAACCAAGATGTGGATTTCTCAGACTCCCCCCCCCACCCCGCACCCCCTACCACACACAGACACACACACACACACACACACTGCCTCGGGCCCCTTGTAATATCACCCTACACCCTCTCCCTGCCACGTGAGTCTAATGGACTTTAACTGATGCCAGCAGAACCAAAGGACTCCAAGAAATATAGCGACACAAGCAGCCCTGCTTTGTTTCTAAGTGACCAAGTACAACACCCGGTAGACGAAAGAACAGACACTCCATGTCTTTTTTAAAAATCCAGAATGGCTCTGGCCTATTAAATATTTCAGGGTAAACAAACCTCTTTCTGGACTTTGACATGGACGTTTTGGAGCAATCAGTGGCACTGCCTTGGAACAGACCACACATTCTTGCGGAAGACTCCACACCGGGGGTGGGTCGAGAGAAGACCCTGCCCCCAGGGGCTCTGAGCTCTTCCTGCACCAGCAGGGGGCGCTCGCACCTGAAGAGCTCGACTAGCCCGGACTGCTCGCAGTTCTGACCTGGACCACACTTTATCAAGCTTCTAGGGCTCTTACATGTACAGTTGCCTCTGCCTAGACCTTTCTCCTCTTCACCCCTCACCATACTAGCTCCCAAGTCTTTCTCCCACTTTTCACAAAGTTGGATTAGGTATCCCTTCGTATCCTGTACTTTCCTAATTATATCTACACAAAGAATTAAAATTACCTTTTTACACATGCCTTTGCCTTTGCGGTCTGCAGATTCATTGAGGACAGGGACTATGTGTTATTCATCATTCTATTTATCACTCTATCTCCAGGGCCTGGCCCATAGTAGGCACTCAGAAAAATATTTGTGGAATGAATGAATGAATGAATGAATGAGAAACTACTAGCTTTAAAAACACTAGATAGCACAATTAGCCCTTGAATTGTTTCAAAGTAATTGAATATTGACCCAGCATATTACATTGACCTCTATTTGAGATTATGCGTTGCGTGGGGGGGGGGGGTTACTTTGCATAGAGAAATAAAACAGAAAGGATCATTAGGGTGGTCATCTGGTAACTCCTTCCTAGAATATTAAAAACCCTCAACATTAGCTTCTCAGCCTTGGCCTGCAGACCTCTGAGGAACTAAAAACTCAAGTCCAGATGGGGTTATTCATTCCGTCTCTGGACAACTCTGCCTATGAGACAGTTCTTCATCATGTTGAGTTGAATCTGTTCCTTTGATGTTTTCTCCAGAGTTCTAATTGAGTTCTCTGGTGGCACGCAGAGAAAGTGTACTCTCTTCCACATACCAGAGGGACATGGAAGAAGGAACATAACCTTTAGATCTAGAAAGACTTGTGAATCTTAGCTTTGCCACTTACTAAGTGTGTTAATTTGGGCAAGTCACCTAGCTTCTTCAAGCTTCAGTTTCGTCATCTGTCTAATGGGAATAATAATACTCACCCAATGAGATCGTTGTGAGGACAAAAATGAGTTAATATATTCCAAAGGTCTAAGACATACCAAATATTCAGAATGTGATTGCTATTATTATTAATAAATGTTGTAATATAGATAACATATTAAAATAATAAATATAAAATTTTCCTCCCCTCTCTATGAATCTTTTCTTTTCCAGGCCAAAACATGAGCTACTTTACTAACTTCACCTCTTTCTCTATTAGTGTTCCTCTGAAAACATGATACCAGAACTGATCTGTCTTCCCAGGTAGTGTGACTAGGGCAGTACAAACATCACCACCTTCATTATGGACGTTATACTTCTATTAATGGTGCCTAAGATTACTTTAGCTTTATTGGCAGCTGCATCTTCTACTGTCCTGGGCATGTTGATCATGTTACTCTCATCTCTGAAGTGAGATGATTGCTGGAGATTTGACTTGAAAATCAATAAAGGGGAGCTGGGATTTTGTTGTTACTCTCATCTGTTTTAGCATGCCATTGTCATAAAGTTCTTGCCCTTAGGATTATAGTAAGAGTTATATTTAAGACCCTGGAAATAGTCCCCCGACTCCATGAGGACAATGTAAGAACCCAGGAGACATTTAGCATGGAAGAATAGGGGGGAAATGTCAATTTTCCAAGAAAGAAGGTTTAGTCAGACTTTTCTGTTTTAAAGGTGTAAAAGTAGCCCGGGTTTGGAAGGAAAAGGGGCCAGTGTTCCGGGTTCCAGAAGAGTCAGATGCCTGGGCCGCCTTGCAGCATTCCATGATAGGTTTGCAGCCCAGATATGCAATCAGGCTGAGGACCACTGAGAGAGGACATCATGTGACATCTGTGTCAGGAGCCAGAAAGAGAGCCCAGCTGTGCAGAGACTGGGCTCCCCTTGCTGTGGGAGGTCCTGCCCACACATTTCCTAGGATTCCTTGTAAGCCAAGGATTGGGGAGCCCACACACTCTCTGTAGATTAGGCCAGAGGGCCACCCCCAGAGATGGTTCAGCTACACCACTGCACCAAACCCAATGCTCCCGTCAGTGCCGTAGGGCGCTCTTGGCATTTTCCTCCACCATCCCCATCTTTAATTTTAATCAGATTTACAAACTCTTAATTTTTTCACAAAGAAGTCCCCCAAGAGCAAACACTGTGTGTGTGCAGGGCAGCAGGGGGAGTCTTATGGAAAGGGAAATTCTTTCTCTCTACTGATTCTGCTGTTATTTCCAACAAAGGGCTTCAAGGATCGTTAAACCAGAACCTAGTTCTATAAATACTTCTGATTTTAAAAGCCACGTTTACTCTCTCTATTACAAAATCCAAGCCCGAGGTGGCAGCAGCATCTCATGGATGTGGAATAAAAAGAAAACATGGCATGATTGTTAACACCACCTCTTGATGTTCTAAGCTACCTGCCCATAATTCAGAGGACAAGACAAGGTCACTAATAAACACCACTGAACTGTGTCTCTTTTTATGAGTTCTGCATAAAAATATTGCAGCCCCAATGAACACCAAACAAGTGTAATGGATTGGTTTAATTCACATCTGAACATACACGAACACAGCCACCTAATAACATTGCTGTTTCCAGCAGGTTTTCATGCTTGTCAATTATTCAGACACATCAACTGTCCTAACTTTGACTTTGGTTAAAGTAAAGATGCATCCGGTAAGTTTAATTGGTAAAAGAAGAAAAACTGTTATGCTAAACCCATTTTGTGATCTTTTTCAAGAGCAACAAAGTCCATTCTCAATATGTGTCATCCATAAGCTTGGGCTTGAGCCTCCTTGATGAAGGAGACCCCAGATATGGCAGGTTGATGTTTCATGTTAGGGGCTGTCTGTGACACTGAGGCTGATGGAAGTTATGATATAAATAGATAAAACCTAAAATTGGGAAAGAACTCAAGCAGGGATGGATGGGTGTTTGGCACCACAGGAAGTTCCCCAAGTTGTGCCCCAGATCATGTCCTCCAACTTTGGTTACGGGGACTCCAGCAGGCAGACCCCACCTCCCTACTTATGTTTGTGTCAACCCTGTGCAGACCTTGCAACATGGAGATATTCTGGATGGGAGCTTGTGGTTACGCCCTTCCTAACCACCTCACCCCCAAACACACACATATACACACTCATAGAAAGAGCAACCATTTATTCTCAGGATGGAGAAATAGCAAATGAATATGACTATATGTATGGTAAGATTAATAAGAAGTGCCTTCTATCTCCTGCGCCTACCATTTTTCAAGAGGCCAAAATTCTCAGGGCATCTTGGGAAGGCTAGAGCAAGACTTGGAGAACACTTCAACAACATTTTTTAAGGCACCAAAGAAAGCCACGGGACCATTCATATTTCAAATGGTACCAGAGCTCTTCTTGCCATATATGAAAATTCAAGGAGATATTAAAGCTTATGTTTATCACAGAGATGGAATTCACTTCCACATGCTCTGGAAGCATCAGAATGTAGGAAAAGGAAGGAGAGGGTGAATGGTCAGCGGGGACTCTTTGTCTTTAATGAGAAAATTGACACTAAGACAAAAGAGAAACCATCACGAGCTAAAGGTCATGCTCAACAACAAAGTTTTATGAATACAAATCATTCTATAATGGATAATACTTATTTAGCACTTCCATGGGCAGTTGCTCCTTTAAACCTTTTAGGTACGATAACTCAAGTGGATCCTCATAACCACCCTACAAGGCACATGCAGCTTTTAGTCCCACATGGAAGACAGGAAAACTGAGTGCAACAAATGGCAGGGTCAGGATTTCAAGCCAGGTAATCTTGGGCTAAAAGCCAAGCTCTTACTTGTTGTGCTGCCTCAGAAACCAAACTGAACCTGTAGTGAAGCCTGGTTTCCTGGTGATTCTATCTAGATAGAGAAAGCAGAGCAATGTCCTGGATTGGCTAAGGCTGTCCTGGTAGTCTACTGCTGCTGCTTCACTGGGGTGGTGGTTCCCAGCCTTGGCTACACTTTGGGGGAGTTTACACAAGGTACATCTGGGACTCACCCCAGTGGCGCTGACAATTATTTAGGAGTGCAACCTGGGCATCAGGGTTTTTATATTTCCTCAGCTATTTCTATTCTGCATACATGATTTCTATTCCCCTTGCTCTAGAGTAAGGGGAAGGAAGAAAGAAAAACAGAGACCCAAACAGACTGATTTTCAAACTTTGCTTACATAGAAAAATAAGGATGAAAATAAAAAAGAAAATCATTCTTCAACCCTCTTCTGCCCAAACAAAAGACATGGGACAAGGAAGGAGGGAGAGGAGACAGGAAAGCCTTGTCTTCTTCATGGCTTTGCCTGGAGAACTCAGCTCAACTACCTACTCACCATGCTGCCCACCTGTACGCCAAGGAGCCTGACCTGCTACCCAGCCAGCTCAAACTCAGCTGGACACCAGAGGGCTCAGGGAAAGGAAAGCAGGAAGAAGTTCTTGAATTTCCTCATACTGAAACCATAATGATGAAAGCAACAAAATCCAGGTTGGACTCATGAGAATGAAGAGTTATCTGACCCTTTGGATATTCTAATTTTTATGATGAGGAGAGGATCTGCCTGGTGAGGGCAGATCAAGGATGGCCATGGGCAGTTAAGCAACATGTCTCTAAATTCCTTTGTTATGACAGAATAAAATCCCTCATTAGCAGCTTATATGAGTAACCTATGAAAAGGTCTAGGCCTCTGTCCATCCTTAATTAGAGATAAGTTGCAACTATGGAGATCTGGCTTGCCTTCTAGCAGCAAACTCACACCTGTGGATTCTTACCTGACACAGGGAACAAAAGGCAATATCAAAGAGACAAAGCTTCACTCTACTTTGGGACCTAAACTCATGGATAGAGTCCCTATCCTGTTGGTAGCCCTCTTGCTGGCTCCCTACCTCACCTCTGGTACAAAAGTTCACATTTGATCCTTTCTGACTCAGCTACTCTGAGTTCAAGCTCATGGTGCCTGGACCTACAGCTTCAGACCTGTGGAGCGTGGCCTTCTGCCTGTTTAAGTTCCATTGCTCATCAGATCCCTGGCTGCTGACCTGACCCCTGCCAGGCAGCTCTGCCCTGCTGTGGCCCATGCCTGTGCTCTGGAAAGATTAGCACAAATGACCCCATCAACAAGACAGACACAGCTTCACAAGCACTTCAGAACCAGGACACAGGCTCCTGCACATGGACAAAATGCAGACCCCAGGGGGCATCTGAGGATATGGAGACAGGCCAAAGCAGTACAACTAACCACTGTGGGATCAGGAAAAGGCAGAGATGCTACTTTCCTCACAGCCCAAATAAAGGCTGAACCCATAAAATCTGGCTCTAAAAGTATGTATTTGGCAAAATAATCTATGAAGTTCTTCACTGATGAGAGCAAGGAAATTAAAACAAAAAAAAATCTATGTTGGGCAAGATTTTATCTTAACAATGTTCCTTTAACTGATGTAAAATGTGAAGAAATTGACTGTGATTGATTCCAAGGAAAGATGCCAGAGATTCCTTAGCATTAGATCTGAGCTTAAAATAGGAATTATTGAGCCTAATTAATATGGTGATTTTTTTTAAAGATGTTCATTCTTACAGAAAAGGAACTCACCCCATTAACAAAGGAACACCTCAGCATCACGGAATGACACTGACATATTGCCCTGGTGATTATGACATTATGCATTATGACAATGTTGCTAAGTTCCAGTGAGTGGACCCAGTGGGCCCACTTGTCAGTGTAGGGGCATATGACCTGGCTCCCCTTTTAGGCTGGGGGTAAGTGACAACAAGCTGACTGAGGTGTTACTGATGCGGGAGAGCCCCTCCACTGCCATGTGGCTTCTGTACAAAACCCAAGAATAACCCAGGGGCTGAATGGTCCAGCCTCTGAAATTCATGCCTTCTTTATGCTATAGCTGTCAGCCCAGTCCTCCAACTTCACAAATACCTGGGCACAAGCACATGTCTAAATGACAGTCAAGGCATCCTAACGGAATAGGCTCCACAAAAATAGCAAGTGGCTGAGCTTTCTCTGCTCTGAGAAAGGGACATTTGTGTAGTAAGAAATGGAACCACGTTGTAGACTCTTATCAATTGCCAAGATTTGCAGTGGAAGGGAAGAGAGAAACAGTAAAACAGAAAGCTGCATTGCAGTCAGTTAGCCTCACTTCAAGAGGAACTGGGAGACAAAGGGGGGGAATGAAACTTTGATAAAAATGCAACGTAAAAACCATAGATAGAAAGGAAAGAAGTGCTGATAAGTACTACAGTGTGGATGAACCTTGAAAACATGCTAAGTGAAATAAGCCAGATACAAAAGTTCACATATTGTACAATTCCATTTACATGGAAAATCCAGAAGAGATAAATCTATAAAGACAAAAAGCAGATTGGTAGTTGACAAGGGCTGGGAGGAGGGGGCAATGGGGAGTGACTGCTAACAGTTATGGGAGTTCCTTTGGGAGTGATGAAAATGAGTTGGATCTACATAGAAGTGCCAATTGCACAATGGAGTGAATGTACTTAATGCCACTGAATTGTATACTGTAAACTGGTTAATTTTATGTTAAGTGAATTTCACCTTAATTTTTAAAAAAAAAAGATTTTAAAGATTGCAACATAAACACATTGGTCCAACAGATAAGGAATGGTTTCAGGATAGACTGCAGGCTCCTCAGGATTGTGTCAGGTGTCTCTGCTTCCCTACCCTCCATTTGGAAAATCCCATAAGACTGAGCAAGTAGTTTTCAATCGTGGGGACTCACTCCCACTCAGTTATCTGTAACATAGACAAGTTTCCAGTTCAAACAGCCTATGATGCTATCATTCCTCCTGCCACATGATAATGGCTTTACCAAACAAGCAGGAACACAAGCTGATCATCCTCAGCACCAAATGTAACAGGCTACGATGCATCCAAGGGAAGGTTACAAAAAACCCAAGATTCAAAAAGTCTGATGATACAAACTTTTAAATACAAGCTAATGCTTATTGAGCATTTACTACCTGACACACACTGTTGGCAGTACTTGTATGTGTATTGACTTATTTTGTCATCATAGCAGCCATCTTACAGATGAAGCAGCAGTAGGTTATAGAAGGTTATAATAAGGGTGGAGAAGAGACCTGAGTGCAGACAGTTCACATCCACAGCCTACATGTTAAACCTCTGTGCTCTACAGCCTCTACATAAACAGGCCCCGTTTTCTTTTAAGTTCTATTTTAGTTCTAAGGTTGATGTTAATAGGCCCACGTTGGTCCTGGCTACAGTGAGGAATCCAATAGTCTTTGGAAAAAGTAAAGGGCACCAGACTGGTAGATAAGAGATTAGTGTTCGAGACCCATCTTGGCCATTGGTATTGTGATTTTGGGCAGATTATAAAAACTTTCTGTCCCTCAGTATCCTCCTATGTGAAAATGAGAAGTTGGACTAGATCAATAGTTTTTCAATTATTTAAGCAGCAGAACTCATTCTTAAAATTCAACTTTACTTTGAAGCCTAGTATACAAAACAGGTAAAAGTGTGAACCTGTTCCAGCTTACGGTGAAGGGGGAGAATACAGAGCCTCTCTCCATGCCCCAAGCAGTTCCTGAGCACTTTTTTGGAACATTGGTGACCGTGAGAAATTTTGAAAACCACTCGAATAGATATTCACAAAGTTCTTTTGAAAAGAAAACCTAAAAATTTAATTATAAATACTGCATTATTTCTTTAACACTGTGGGAAAACTTAGAATATTCTACTCACTTTGCTCTAAAGTCTTTGTTTGGATTGATGGCCTTTGCAGAACTGGCGAAGGTTCCAGGTAAGAAGTGCAAGTGGGATCCAAATATTAATCTTTATATCAATAACCAAGTATTGATATAAAGATGTGGAAAACCTAAGCCTTCCAAGGGGCTCAGATCCCTCTGAATCAACTGCTAAATTTACCAGCCCAATGGACCCCTCATGGGGGACAAGCTGTTCGATTCAGAATCTGTATATTTTCTCTAATAGCTCTAAAATTACTAAACTGGACCATTTGTTAGAGTCAAGATAGCATCACTTCATTCTTCATAAAACTTAGTACTAATATCTTGGCGGATCCCTATCATTAAAATCAGTCATTGGATAATTAGACAAGAAATGTTAGGGAAGGTATGAGTCTCTCATACTCACTCTGGAAAGATCAACTGACAGAGACCTCCAGGAAAGGGAACTTCTCTTTTAAACATCCATACGCAAGTCAACTCCATTCTCTCCTCTAGCTCCACAGGCATTTATAAATTCCAGTCTGCTGCAGCGATTGGAAGAGGTTATACAACTGTTCTGATGCAATGTTCAAGGTAAACAGCTACCCATACCACAGAGGCCAAGACAAACAGGAATATATTAATAGAAGCCATAACATAAAGGTAATTTATTTTCAGTACCTGGGAGCTGAGGGCATCAGCAGATAGACTGGTAAGCATTTAGGCACTAAAGCAAAGGAGCTTAACAAATAGAAGGAGAGAGATGGAGAGAAGAGAAATCTATCTCCTTTGGAAACAATGTAGCATCTGAACCTATTAACTTACAGTTATGTGGTTATAAGCAACACCAAAGAGAAAAAGACGTTTTCCTAACCCCTTGCTCTGCCCTTTAGGTGGCATATACCGCACAAGGGGCAAGGCACGTTTTTCGCTCTGAAAGAGATCATACCAGGAAATGTTTCCTTTTCTTTGTTCAGATGGCTGGCCAGATGGCAGTAAACAAACAAAAAAACCCCACAGTTGGAATTTAGTAAAACATCACAGTACCTTTCTTTGGGGAAAAGCAAGAAAGAATTAGAAAGCTATTTCTCTACTTTAAAAAACAAAAACAAAAAACCATAAAACCTGAAATAAAAGAATCCCCTTGCAGCTTTATTTTTTCTTTTAAAACATAGCCAGGAAAACATTTTGATTGTGTACTCTAAGAAACATATACTGTATACTCCCCAAAACAACACAAACAGTACTGAATTAGAAAATCGTCTGTCCACCCAGTCAACTGATCATTAACTTTACAAAACAGTAAACTCTCCCATGAAATGGTTATAATCAACTTTAAAAATCAATTAGTATCAATAGTGTTTAAATCTCAGGAGTTAATGTCAAAACTTAAATGTCCACAAAAGTATACACCATTCGTACACAGTATTCAGAAATCAGCTGTTTATCAGACATGAGGTAAAACAAGGCCTCGTGCAGAGGAGTGAAGACTCCCAGCATTTGCAACTTCCTCCACATCCAGTTCTCAGACTCACCAGCTCTCAGATGTGTTCCCTTCATTCATTCCTAGCCACTGCCACTGTTACAGTGCAGGCCCTCTCCTTACCTCTCATCTTGCAAGTGTCAGCACCTAACAGGAATTTGTACCCAACTGACCAGTGGTCTCATTTCCCAATTCCAATCAATCCATTTTTCACACTGAATCCAACATCATCATTCCAAAACACAGATGTAATTATGCCACCTCCCATGTTTAAGAACTTTGAAGATCCCTATTACACCAGGACAATCCAAAAGCTTTAGCAGAGCCGACACGTGCTTCACCATGTTGGCCACCTTGTCTTTTCAGCCTTATCTCCTGCTCTTCTTCCCCTTTTCCACAACCCACAAACACAGACCTCCAACTTTCACCTCCCTCCAACCATTGAACATAGATATTTACACTCTCGTTTTAGTTCCTACCCTTCTCTTTCATCTTACAGGCCATTAAAAATACCAGCTCTTTCATGAAACTTTCCAATGTTCCTAGGTAGTTGGTTTTCTTCCGGTCTTTCAAAGCATTTGCACATATGTCTACAAGTAATCATTTGTTCTGTTGTTTCCAGTAACTACCTCCCCTCCTCAGTTATCTTAGGGAGTAGAATTACTGTCTTCGTGTGCCCCATGCCTGGCACAGCACCCAGCACAGAGCGGACTTTGTAAATGACTAGTAAATGACTAATAAATGCACAAATAAAAGAATTCAGGTGTTTACAACCTAAGTGAGAAAGGAAGTCAAAACATGTGGAGTTAAATACTTAACAATAGAGATTAGTAATAGTTGAACTCAACCAATAAAAGAAAGATGAGAGACAATCAACAGGTGTCATAAAAGCCAGAGGCTGGTTTCTGCAGGGAGGGCTTCTCCAACAGGAGGTACTTGAGTCTTCAATGGATGAAGAGGATTTGAAACAGAATACAGAAGACAGCAACTGCATTCCAAGAGGCTGGAATGTGAAAGAAAAAAAGCCATGTTTGGAGACTAAAAATAAAACAATCTTAGAAACATTTTTTGGAGCCATAGGGTAAACTAGTCCTCAACAAGAAAATGCTTGCTCCCTCCATTCTGTGGAAAGTGCAGAGCTAGGATGGGAAAAGAATATCCACCACATTCACTGCCAGGGTCTCTAACATACCCCTCAATGACTCTTGTCACTCACCTGCCAGATGTTGGCCTTGTAGGGATCAGACAGCGCTGCCCCAACTCTGCTGACACACCACTGCCTGGTATCAGTTCTCAAAATATGGAATGGAACATGGAATGACAGAACATGTTTCCACACACAGCTGGAGATCATTTCTCCACTCTGAATCAAAGTAGGAAGAAACTCTTCCTGTGAAAGGGGGCCCCCTCCCTTTACTACAGTCATGGAAACATGAATCCCACAAGGAGATGCAGAGAATTCAGCTTAGAGGAATTGGAAGGTGCAGCATGTGTAGAGGATACTAGAGGGAAGCTGAACTTGCCTTCTGTAGAAATCAGTGCTCAGAGACTATACTTTAACAAGACATTCCAGAGCCATCCAAACAAGTACCCTGTTGATGTTCAAAGGAGACCCAGACCAGCCAGTGTAGAGACCAGGTCCAAGGCCACACTGGCTAAGGGTTTGTACCAACTCCTCAGAGGAGGAATGGATGGTGGGTGCCATAATCTGCTTTAGTCTTCCTAAGTCACTGCATGTCAGTTCGTATACTATAGTACAGAGAGATGTCCTGACAGGTCAGGAGTGCAGATGCTCCCAGCAGACCTTTTGTTCATCTTAATCAAATCCCGAGATAAAAACCTCAAGTCAGAGACTGCTACTATCTGCCAATATCCACTGGCACATGTCCCACATGGCTGCCCAGAATAAAGGATACATTTCCCTCTTCCAATAAACTAAATTCTGGTTGTTGGGCTGAGAGGGAACATGATGAGTGCAGCTTACTTTCAGCTCCCCTTCTTTCATCCTGTTGCCTGGACTGTGAACATGGTAGGGAGCCATCTTGGGCCACACAGGTGAAGGCAAGCTCCAGGCATGTGTAAGAACTAGATAGAAGGGGCCTGGGTGTCTGATACTAGGAAACTCTGGGTTGCTTGAAAGAGAATTAATGTCTGTCTCCATTTAATTCATATTATTTGGGGTTTCTTTTCAAGCAACTGAATCTGTATCCCCATCTAAGGATGTCATATACACATATCTGGCCCAGGTGGATCTTGCCTGACAGTCAGAGCCAAATTCCATGGCCATAAGTAGGAAGCCAGGAAAGCAACCCTTTATGGAATTTCCTCATACTAAGTCTGCTGTTTGCCTGGGCAGGCTACATATCACTCTGGTATTGTACTCAACAGTGCAATAAATAAAAAGGCCTCATAAAATATCTCTTTATTGATTAAAAGCCAATTTACTTTGAGCCAAGAAGAGAAAATTTAAGCTCAAAATCTGTCCATTTCCAAAATGTGACACTATATACAATTCCTGGGCTAAATATGAAGTACAAGACTTGGCGACTACTTACTTCAACTCCCTCACTTAATCGGGCAAGGCAAAGACTAATAAGCAATGAAATATCATAACAGGCAACGGATGTCATACAGAAGGTGTTGGGTGGATGTGTATTATTACATGTCTTTGTCCTTTTTCTTTATTATTAGCCATTGGCTGAGCTGCATGTACTTAGAAAGACACAATTTTTGTTAAATTGGATTTACTAAGCAACTGAAAGCAGACAGATGAGGAGCTCTGCTGTGACCTTGCCCAACTGACTTTTCCTGGAACAATTACTAAAAGATCCAGCTGCAGTTGCACAATCCACCTCTACTTGCTTTCTTGAAGCCAGTGCTCCTGACGTTTACAACTGGCGGAGGAAGTAATGAGGAGAGCAGAACTCTCACGTTAGCCAAAAGGAGGAAGCTCTCACTTGGCAGGTGGAAGTTTCTCCTGGGGAAATCCTGGAGGCTCGTTGCTGCTGTCAACTACTATAATGTGCCCATAAATTTCATTTGACAGAAAACACAGTGTCAAAGGAGTAGAAAGTTACAAAATCCCAAAATGTAAAAACATCCCTGCCAGAATTCAGCCTGTCTTTTGTGGGTGGCATTGAAAATACAGGAAGGAAACCACCCACACCCTGTACCCCGACTGCAGCAGATGCCTAATGGGGCTTTCCTGGTAGGAAAGTCAGAGCCACAGGATGGGGAGCAGATTCTACAAGTTACTCCGAAACATGTTAGCCTTCAGAACCATAGAACACTAGATGCACCACACCACCAGAAAATGGTGGTTTATTTGTCAGCTTGATTGTTTTCAATGGTAGACCCAGAACCAGTTAATAATTTTTGGGGCTCAGTGTAAAATGAAAATGCAGGGATCCCTATTCAAAATTTATTCAGAATTTCAAGATGGGGCCAACAAGACATTAATTCAAGCTTAGAGCTCTTCTTAGCAAAGAACTGCACAAGTTGCACATCCATGAAGCCAGCCCTGAGTAGACACCACCTTCCATAACACCCTCTTTTTATACCAGGTTGAATGGTTTATTTGTTAGGCACTCTGGCTCTCAATCCAAGCTGCCTGTATGCAAATTCCAACTTCTCTGTCTATAATTTGGGTGACCTTGAGTAAGTCATTTAAGCTCTCTGAGCCTCACCTTCCTCAACTATAAGGTAGAAATGACAACATAGGAAGTGATACATACAAAGCTCCTGGCATATAGTAAACACCTATTTGGCTGTAACAGCTAGTATTAAAAATCAGTGATTGGGGAGCATCTTTTTAACTCAGTAGCTAGGAGTAATTCTACTACTGGGGAAAATAGTGTGTGGATATTTTTATATTTACTCTAGAAACTATTCTGTGAAAGACTTGTTGTGTATGGACCCAAGAAGTCAGTTCCTATCCACTGAGTAGAAGTTGCTGGTAGGCAAATGGGTTTCATACAAGGAAAACTTTCTAATACACCACCTGTTGACAGGATCTAATGAGTTCTCCATTTTCAAGGGTCTTCAGAAAGGCTGAACAATCATCTTGTCAAGATGCATTAGGCAGATGGCATTCAAGTTCTCTTTCATTCCTGAGATGCTGTAGATTCAGTGTAGTGTCAGTGCTTCTATTCTGTAACTACAATGTCTAATTTTGTTCTTTCCATGACCTTCCACCAAATAATCCCTTCTGTCTTTCCCTCTTTCTCATTCAACCATTTTGTTCTAGTCAAGTGTACTTATGGACTCATGATGCTTTACTATATTCACTATTGCCTTAAATAGCCCACCTTTTCTCATTCCCCAGTGCCTTCTGTTTTCATTCCTTCATTTGAAAGTTAACTCTACATAGATCTACTACTTCAAGAAACCTATCCTGATGAAATGATTTGGGAAGGGAGGTACTAGAGCTAATGGTGCAGAGCACAGGTTTGGAGACAAACAGCCATAGGCATCCATACCACTTACCATGAGTGTCCCTGGGAGACTTATTCAATCTTCCTGACCCTCATTATTTTATGTGGAAAATCTGTATAATATTGGTACCTACTTCATAGAGTTATTCTGATATTTAAATGATATAATGCATATAAAGTGCTTAGAACATGTCTGGCACATAGGTAGTCCTCAATGAAAAGTGAGTGATTATTTTTATTGACGTCCACCAAAGGGTATTTGCTGATGGGATCCTGTTCCTGCCTACTTTTCAGCTTCCAAGACAAGGTGTGTGTGTGTGTGTGTGTGTGTGTGTGTGTGTGTGAAGACAGACAGACAGACACAGACAGAGAGACAGACTGACTGAGAGAGAAGCTCTCAAAGAATTACACACCTTTCTTTGTTTGTCTTTAATACTCTTTTAAATATTTCCCACTGTGTTGATGGCATGCTATATACTAAGAAACTTAAAAAGAAATTTAACAAAGTCTCTACAGAAAGTCAAAAAACATGAGAAATAAATAGAAACATAAAACCATCTACCATTGATATCTTAAGAATACCATTAAGTGGTACGAATTTCATATTAAATAATATTTAATGTATTACGGGCACTAAAAACTGAATCAATCTGTAATCAAATCAAATTAGTGCTATAGATAATAATAACCCCTCACAAAAATAGCATGGTACATTTGAGGCAATCTCGATTCCATTTCCCACTCTCAAGCATCTACACCTCTGCTTTTCCACTTCCTCCTTTATTTTCCCTCCCAAACCATTCATTCTGCCTCATTCCATGGCACTTAAAGGCACATAGTTTAGAGCCAAAGCAATAACTCGGGGCATCACCCAGTTTGGCTTCTACTTTTTCCCCTTCAATAGCACTCTCGGAATTAAGGAATCCCATCTGTCAGTGGAGGGCAACAAATTTTACTTCCTAGTCAGGCGATGTTTAAGGGAGGGTGAAATATTTTTTAAGTTAAGGGCTTGGGACCACTGCTTTTGCTTGTTTCGGTTTATTTGCCTGTCTGTCAGAGAACAAGATTGGGAAAGAAAACCCAAGAGTATGGTCAGGGAAAAGCTCTATCTTTTGTTTTACCATGATTGTTTTACTCATATGTAAATTTGAGTACTGTGTTTTCAAAATCAAATTTACCATATATCAAGTCATGTTCTTTGTCCATGCCAGGTTTCGGTCAAACTGAACTGAGTTTTCTTCCCAAATTAGTTGAGTCACGCTTATTAAGATAGAGGGACCAAATTAGCTCTGTAACGTCAACTACTGTCTTGTGCAATGCCCATGCTTGCCTATATCTCAATTGATGGATCAAGTGTTTGTCCACAGCCATGAACTTCATCTTCCCTAACCCGTTTGCTCTGACTCCAACTGCCTCTCAACATTCTAATTTCTCTTCTCCTAGTAGTGGTGTGCTGGAGCCAGCTTGTACCAGCTTGTGAGAGAAGATGGTTAAATTTTCAGAAATTACATGAGTCAATTGTTAAACATAAGCCAGTATTAAAGTTAAATTATGTAAACTTTCAATTAAATAATTACATTAAAATAAAGGGGAAAAAACACTGAGAAATTTGTCACTTCCTAACTATTTTACTACATTTTACCATTATATTTTTTCTCAGAGGTATTTAGCTCTATCGTATCTGTACAGTGGAAATACTACACAGTACGTAGTGTGCTACTGTGCATCTCTTCCCAAGTCCACCTTCCCAACATGAAAGAGTTCATGTTGCTATTTGAAATTCATTAAGTCAAAATGAGAGTATGTACAGCAAGGAAATCAGCAAATGCTGCACATCAACCCTCAATGTGTTGTTTTAATAATTTAAACAAGGGTCTGTAAACTCTAGCCAGTGACTTATTTTTGTATGACCCTTGAGGTAGGAATGGTTTTTATATGTTAATGTTGTGAAAAATATTCAGAACCTCACTTTGGTAGAGACATTAATATTGCGTTATGTCAATTTAGAAGGCAACTACCGGTTTTTCTAATTTGTCATGCTCTGCCTTCCAGCAGGACGTGAGCCTCCAACCGGGCTCTTCCTGCCTTCTTCTACCTCCTTACTAAGAATGATGAGTCTGGCATTAGGACTCAATTGACAACTGAATTTGATGCAGCACAAGGCAAATAAATTCAATCATCTTACTACCAGTCGTATTAGCTCTACAGATCCAACAATAGTAAAAATATATCTTGATTAAGTACAAATATTAAATAAGCCCCACCCTCCCCCAAAAAAAGCACCATCAACAAACTAACCTCATCATCACATCAGGATGTTAAGTAGATATCTGGCAATTATCCAGGTAATTGGATCAATGTAAGTAGCCAGACCATTCCTTTTCTCCTCTCCCCTTGAAAAATCTATTTGAGAGCTTAATGATTTACTCCACCAAAATTATCTGCGTAATTACAGATCTGCGTCCTTTTTTTAAAGGTGATAACTCATCTCTGTATCACTCTGACATCCATAAATGCTGGAGAGTTCTTGAAGGCACTACCTTCACTTAAAGACTGACCTAATCTGTATCGACTGAATTCTTTAAATGTTTACCAAAAAGACAACAATTAAACTCCAAAGCTGAAAACCAGCAGAAGAAAAATACTTCAGTTTCTTTATGCCGTATGTTTGCCCCCATGTACCCAGGTTTCTGCCCATAACTAGTATTGGAGTCCTGCTCTCCTGGTTTAATTTAGGCCCTTGGTATCATCTCTTCCCCCTTATGGATTACTCTGTCTCCAGCCCTACCCATTTTCTACATTGCAGCCCGAAATACCTTTCTGAAACATAGATGTCACTTCTCTCTTTAAAAACCTTCAATTGGACCCCATTGCTCTGAGAATAAACTCCAAATTTCCAAAGTCCAAGCCAGGTCCAAAAGCCTCCTAAGCATCTAGCTCCAGTTTCTCTTTGCAGAGTTATATCTTTAATGTGCAGGAACTAAATCAGTGGTTCCCAAACATTGACATACATTAAAATTACCTGGGAGCTTTTCAAAACTCCAGTGTCCAGGTCAGAGTGCCCAGGTCATTAAATCAGTGTCTTGGAGTGAAGCCAGTACCTGGCACCTTAGGCAATACCAAACTTATTAATGGCATTTTGATCACCCAGATTGCCTGGAGGACTAGAAACTATTCTTAGAACTATTTTTTTAACCTGTTGTTATAATAAATAAATGGTACAATATTTTCTTTTAGTGTATCTTCTCCATTAAGCTCCTAGAAGGCAGAGTCTGTATTTAATTTTTGTTGTTGTTGTTGTAGTTATATTGATAATATTTTGTTGTTGTTGTTGTTGTTGTTGTTGTTGTTGTTGTTGTTGTTATATTGATAATATTTAGGTAGTACTTGGCACCTAAGAGGCACCCAGCAAAGGTTTGTCAAATAAAATGACAAACGAATGAACAAATAAATAAATGAAGTATATCAAGCAGGAGATTGAACTAGAATTAAGTTTAAGAGGCCTTAAAAATAGGGAATAATCTTTCTTATTTAAGAAATAAGGCCATTTGTGTCTTTTTTTTATATATAAAGAGAATTATTTTAAAGGAAGGAGTACTCCATTTTCCACTGAATTGATCTCCGTAAGCCTTGAAACTGACCGTGGTGGAAAGAGCATTGCCTGGAAGTCAGGAGACCTAAAGTCTAGTTCCGTTCTGCCGTTACCAAAAGCAATCTTCGTGGTTGGTTTTTATGAAGTGTGTAATATGTTTCAGGTGCTTTGCTTGTATTTTCTTATGTAATCTTCAACAACATTCCTACAAAGAAGGTATCATTAACAACTTCATTTCATAGAGGAAGAAACTGAGGTTTACCCAGAATGAGTGAATTGACCAAGTTACACGAGCTGAGCCAGATTCAAACCCAGGAAGATCGTCCCTGACAGAGGATTGCCACCCGGGCTGTCCTGTTCTCCATCCTGGCTGCAATTAGATTCACTTTGAGGATATTTACCAGTGCCCAACTTCAGAGTTTGATTAACCAGCCTGGTCATTGGTACTTGTTTTTCAGTGTCTCCCAGCAATTCTAACCGGCAGCCAAGACTGAAAGCTTCTGCTCTAAGCTCTCTCTATGCAAAGCCGACATGACCTCACATAAGCCATTTTTCTGGCTTTGGTTTCTTCCATACAAAGGTAGCTTAAACCACTTATCTTGGCAATAACTTGACCTTGACTCCTTAGGAATTATCCTTGCCCCTCTTCTAACCCCAACATCATGCCCAAGTGAAGAGACTCCCGGCCAGCCTTCTCCTGGATCTCTGAGCCCCCACTAAAGAGCGATTGAATCTGTGATAAGCTAACACTATAACTTACTTTGTGAGTTTCAGAGAGGAAATAAAAGCTGTAAAGCTCCTTGGGAACGATAAGGAGAAATAAGCATAGCTCAACAAGTGCACCTTGTTAGCCCTACCTGAGGACAAAGAGCACAGGTAAGTCCATTAACCGGTGAACCAGCCCTTTTATACAGTATCATGGTCTCCTCTGCCTGCCTCAGAGTGACAGATATGAGGATATGGAAAATTCAGTTTGTCCTCTTGGGGAAGAAAACCCCAAGAAGCGGGGCTGATCAGGTGGAAACTACTGATGGTTCAAACACTGGTCAATGGTCAGTGTACTATTCATGTAGGTTAATACCTGGGTCAAGACCAGATAGTCCCCAAGGAGGAAGGGATTACTCTTGAGAGGGTCTCTCTTTGTCTGCTGTGCTCCAAGGCCAATGGGGATCAAGGTGGCTTTAGAATGATGCCTGTGACACTCTTCAGACAAGTCTCTATCTAGCTCCTCTCTAAAGCCAAAAGTTCAAACCACCCAAGAGAAGTCTTAGAGTAGTCTAAGTCTTAGTCTGAGCCTAAGAATGATCAGGGCCCAGCCTCTAACTGTTAGGGCCATTCCACCTTGGTCTGGGCACAAAGATGAGATATACAATGCCTTCGTTCTGTTATATCTGGCAATCCGTTTAAAGAAACTAAAACTTCTCTTGCTCCTCTTCCATATGCTCCATAGCAACCCAACTTTTTCACATAGCACTGACCCCACTGACTTGTAATTACCTGTTTATGTGCCCATTTTCTCAATTAGACTCTAAACTGCAGGAGGGCATGGCATTCCTGTCTGGTTCACTGCAGTATCCTCAGCTCCTAGCTCACTGTCTGTTTCTTTGCAAGAACTTAATAAATATTCATTGAGTGAACAAATGATTAAATGTGAAGGTTATCTGAGAAAGGAATATAGCAACACTTGCTACTTACTTCATGGGAAGTGGTGAGAGATGAGCTACTCCAAGTATGACAAGAACTCTCCCAGTTTAGGCTACACATGGCTTATTTGGGTTAAATAAAGATGTTTACTTTTCTGACAGTTTCTTATTTTCTTACAAAGCCCATATAATTCTTAATTCTTACACTCGATAATTCTTAATAACAAAACCAATCTATGGCTGTGGTGTTTGCAGCTCTTTTCTAATGTATTATTAGTAAAGGCCATTAGAGGCTGCCGCCCTGTACTGACGTGAGCTGGGCTGACTGGAGTCATGGTCACTGCTCCTAGGAGTCTCCATAACAGCACTGAAGGTCAAAGCCCTGGAGAAGGCCTTTGTTCCCAGCAGGAAATGTAGAAAACACCCTGCCCTTTAATCTTCGCATTACCTCAAGGAAAACAAAAAGCAACGCTATCATCTGGCTTCATCCACAGAGGAAGCAGAGCCTTCTTTGGACATTCAGGCCCTGATTTTAAAGCCTCATATCTTATGATTACATCCAAACATTTAAAGTGTTTTGCAGAGCTCTTTTAGCAATACTCACAACAGCTACAAAAATAAATGTTATTATCCCTTTATTACAGATAAGGAAAATTGGTCTGGTTTCTACATGAATTCTTCTGTAATCACAGGAATGGTTGAAAACCTAGTGATGATGCCTCGTGATCCATAGGGCTAGTCCCACTGTCAACCTGCCTGATCTCTGGAGATAGCCAAAGCACACCCCAAAAGCACCCAAGTTTCCTGTAGTACATCAGATCTGTGTAGGTTTGTATTTGCACTTTTTATGTAGCGTGTCCTGTCTGAAGGTGTCCAAGGACATCTCAGAAATAAATTAGGGGCCTGGCAGTGGTGACAATGTACAATATTAAGAATTACAACCATTAGTAAACTAAAAAATGGGGAGCAGTAATTCTGCCCTTTGCATTAGTATCTAAGTGCCTTTATAAATGATAAAGCTGTAATTTTTGTTCTGGAAGCAAGTGTAACTCTTTTGTCCAAGATACAAATCTTGCTGTTATCAAGAGCAATGATAAGTGACTAAATATTCATAAAGCCCTATCTTTGTACCAGGTACTTTACATTCTAAGCACTTCACATGCATTCTATCATTTGGTTCTCACAACTTGAAGAGGTAGGCAGGATTATTGTCCCTCTATTGTAGATGAAAAAACTGAAGTCCAGAGTTTTACAGAGCCCACTGCCCAAGGTTACATAGCTAGGAGGAGATGCAGCCAAGATTTAGACCTAGGTCGCTTTGACTCCAAAGCTTGTGTTCTTCATCATTACACTATATTGTCTCCAGAAAAGAAAGACATTATGCCACTATGACTAGATTCGATTCTCTATAGTTTAGGAAGATTGAAGGAATCCCAAATCCCAGAAATATCAGTGAGCTGAAGTTACTCAGAAATATTTCTGGTCATTAAGGTATCCCCTAAACACTAGGCCAAAAATATCAGGGACTTAAATGACACTAGAGGAGAAATACAGGTCAAATCCAATTACAGTGGATCTCAAGGGAGCATCCAAGCTCATATCGTGTCCTGGAACTTTATTATATTAAATATTGCCTTCTCCAACTACTGGAGGACTCACTGAACCTCCTTCCCTTTCTCCAAACTCTGGTACTTGACTATACAATTTAACCCTTGATTATATATTATCCTGTATTGTTCACCATTGTTTCATACATGCTAATTTTGTCTCCTCAACGAGATTTTAAATTCCCTGTGACTATAAAGTAAGCTTCATATTTTGTCACCCTTTCCAGTCTATTAGTGCTTATGATTGCACAAACTGGGTGCCTACTGAGCATGAAGAAGTTCCCCAATATAAGTTATTTATTGACTTGAAATAACAGACTGGGGGTCAGCAAACTTTTCCTGTAAGGGACCAGAGAATAAAATATTTTAGGTTTTGTACGTTGTCTGGTTTCTGTTGCAGCTACCCAACTCTGTTGTTTCGGTTGAAAGCAGCCATAGATGATACAATGAGTGTGGCTGTGCCCCCAATAAAATTTTATTTACAAATCAGGAAGAGGGCCAGATTTGGCCTGTGGTCTGTCGTTTGTCAGCCCAATAGAGCCTATTTATGATAGGATTGAAGGACTAGGCTGGAAAATGTTCTTTAGTCTCAGCATAGAAGCAGATTCTTTACGTCCCCTCAGGCCTCTAGTCCATGTTTAGAGTCCTAGCTCCTGACCAAGTGCAGTGTTCTCCCAAAACCTCTCACCTTGGACTTTAGTTCAGCACAATGTTTAGCGGCTCATTTTCCTCTGGGGATCCATATATCAGTTTAAAAAAAGAAAAATCAATCACAAAGTAAAGAGCTGACATGGTAAATTGTTACAATAATAAGTAATTAGAAAATTTTTCAAACGCATTCTACCCAGAAGTCCCTGACACTTTTTCTAGGCTGCTTTTTGTGGACTGCTACATAAATCATCCTAGACGGTTTGAAATATACATTTCACCTGGATTAAAAATCTGCAGAAAGCTGGTCACCCCTGGCAGGAGGCCACCTAAAAGGTGGCAAGAATAAATATTTATTTTTTTGAAAGCAACTACTTTCCTTTGAGAATGAGGGAACTCAACATGTGAAAGAAGAAGAAAACCTTTCTCTTAAAGTATTCAGCCCTCAGTTTTGATATAATGTTAAAAAGTCCTCAATGGGCTGCTACTCTGACCTAATTTAAATGCTCACTAAGATTGTTGATTATTGTTTCTGGGCTTATCTATGTGCTGGTCAAGAGAGCTGCATTTGACATGGACAGAGGTGGTTCAATAGGGAACCACAAACTGGAATTGGGAAGTCCCTTTTAATTCAATCCCTTTATTCCACAGAGAAATAAAGTGACTCGCCTACAGCTGTGTACTCTGTTCAAATCAAATAATCATAAGGCCATCCCTATATGACCTACAATGAACCAGCAAGTTCCACACACTCAGAGTCCTTGTTCTAAGGGACAATCCACTAACAACCCCCTCACATCCCTGCTCTGCCCCAGGATAAAACTCCTTTAATATAAAATCAGTTATATTAAATAACAACTTCCTCTATTATGTGACAGAGTTGCCTGTGTTTGCAGAGATATGGCTGACACGGTCTACACAGTTTCCATTGTCCCTTCCATAGTACACTCGTAACAGGAAGATTTGTCTTCTGTCATCTCAACTCACCTTTACCCATTGTGCTCTCCCTCTTACTAATCAGGTGCTGAGATTAGTTACCACAGTCATGTGTTTGCACTTTAAGTTTATTATCACTTGATATGAAATTAAAGGCACTTCCTCATGTCTTCTGGGCATTGGGAAGCAAATAAAAAGATGTTATCATAGAGATTTTCTAGGCCCACTAAGCCTTCACCTGACACCTTACAATGACAACAAAATGAACAGATTTTATGTGATTATTCATAAGAATAGTATGAACTGTTAAAAAAAAAGTTTAAAAAAACTTTCCATTTTTTTCTATCTTCCTTAGAATGTGAACTCAGAAAGATCAAGACTTGCTATTATATGCTCTTTTATCCCAATTTGGATTTCAATATTCTATAAATTATGAGCTCTTAAAAAAAAAAGTCAACATTTAATGAGTAAATTCAACTAACTCATGATTTAGATCAATAGAATATGCATTTACTAAATCTCCATTCTGCACAAAGTGTTGAACCAAATGCTAGGGAGACGACTAGGGTATATAGGTGCTCCCTGAGACAATGGGAAGGTAGACTTTGTCCATAGGCCCCAAGACTCCAGGATGTTTCTTTACAAAAGAAATGTTAAAGGTTTATGGAAAGATTTTAACAAAAATGTATATCCAGTTGTGCATACACCAGAGTGATAAATTTCACCCTTCTCCCAAATTTAAAGAGCAAATTCCTCATCACAAGACTTTCCAAATATCCACTGATCTCATCAGAAAAGACTTTAAGTACTGAGAAACTGTCAAGCTCATAGCAGTGGATACACATTTTCTAAACTTCTAATTCTGAAATAAAACATCAAAAATTACCACGAGCAACAATAATTGTCTGTTTTCCTGAAAGTGGCAGGTGCACATTATTTTCAAAAAATTGTCTGTCAAATACCTATCTAAATAACCGTATTTTGTCCATTGTTCCTTCACCTAAAAAGAGTGTTCCATGAAAATAAAAATAAAAACACTAGTTTTGCTTGCAATTTAAGGAGGGAAGTGTTTTTCTGGGATAAATATGGAGCTTCGGTATTCAGCACACGCGCTTTACGCATACTTCCTATTTCTTTTTTTCACACAGAATTTTAAAAATGTTCCAAAGAGTTAAACGTCAATGAAATTAATACTTTTTACCGCTTTACCAAGACCATTTTCAAGTGACACCGGCTTTCACAGTTTGGTGCTTCCGCCTTGATTCACGCATACACCTGCACTTTTAACTACCATTGTTTTTGCATCATTGGTGCAAATGTCAACACAAAGAAAGAGGCCAATGAGTCTTATGATTGTCATAAAAGTGGCTTTGACCTGGCAGATCCCTTGAAAGAGTCTCAGGAACCCCCGGGGGCTTCCAGGACCACACTTTGACAATCAATAGGTATCAGAGCATACAGAAATCACAGCTCTTTCTCTTCCGTTAATGCTTGAGGACTGTTATTGTAGGTTCGATCACTGAGCGCCAAAGAAAAGACACGCCAAGGCGTCGAACACACCCAAGAGATAAAACTTATCGCGCGTGCACTCAAAGGCTCACTTCGGAAGAAAACAGTTCTTAGGAAGGGGAGGGGATTCAGACCCCCAGCCGGGCTTGCGGTTGCCAGTGGCAACTGTCGTCAGCGGGAGGAAGCGCGGCTATCGATTAGTAGTGTCTTGCGTCCTTCGCGGAAGGACGGGGCGGGGATGGCTGGAGGAGGGAGGCCTCCCCGGGCGTGTGTGGTTGCCGCCTGTTCTCGGTGGCGAGGTGGCTCGTTCGTTCTGTGATCTATTAGAGTGGCTTCTGAAAGCCCCAGGTTGATGTCGGGAGGGAGGAAAGATGGCGGCCCTAGCGGCGTGCGGCCTGGTGGGGAAGGGGCGCGACATCAGCCTGGCTGCCCTGCAGCACCACGACCCCTATATCAACCGCATCGTAGACGTGGCCAGCCAAGTGGCTCTGTACACTTTCGGCCATCGGGCCAACGAGTGGGTGCGTGTGGATGCGACGGGCCGTGCAAGCAGGGCTGGGGTGGGGACGGGGTCGTCGGACCCGGGCTCGAGCCCCGGTACGAGGAGGAGTCGCCGCGCCCCGGCGGTGGATGGAGGTGGATGATGCTGGGTCGCGCGGGCTCGAGGCCTAAGTTGCGGAGATTAGAGCCCTGGGCCCCGAGGTTTAGGGGAGAGGGAGGCGGATCTGTGAAACCACCTGATACTGGGGGAAGACTTAAATATCTAAGATACCCCACGTTGGGAGACCAGAGCGGTCGAGGTCGGGACCCTGAGAGCGGAAGAGAGGACCTGATGCCTCGAGGCCGGAAGACTGATGTACTCGGAGGAAGTAAAGCGAGATTCTGTTACAGGAAAACCGTGGCTATAGAGGAGGCAGGCATAGGGACGAATAAAAGAGGAGAGTTCTGATTCTGGAACTTCAGTCTTAGATGGGACGAAGAGAAATCAAACCTTGGTAGGAGGGGAGAAATCTGAACTTGCGAACTCGAGAAATACACCAAGAAAAAAGCAAACATCGGGAAATAAAAGACGAAATAGGGCTGGGTCTAACACTTAAAAAGAGGCTGAGTGTTTTGGAAAGATTATTACACCGCAGCCCACCAGACCAAAAATGAATTTGATAGTTGAGTCCATTTGGCAGCTGAAGTATTTTAATGTTCTCAAAACAAAATCTCAATAAATAAATAGCAATGGAATGAAATTGTTTTTCTCACTATCAGAATAGGGTAGGAGCATAAGACACTTGAGTCCTGCTGCAGGAATTACTGCATGTAATTTTGTAACCCACCCACTTGAATGGAGAGAGATGGAATTTTTTCTCTCTACCTTCTAGTGATTTTTGTACAAATAATATTAATCCGTCAATTATATCGTTATCCATCCATTACTTTTAAATAAGTTACAAAGCAGTATAAAGCACTGAGCCTGGATGAATGGATTGATTTCAGATGATTTTTAAAAATTTCTCCAGGACAGTAACAAACAAATTTATGCAAGAAAAATATTATATGGTACAAATTCATATATTTTTAAACACCTGTGTTCATTTAAACAGCCTACTTATTCACCTGAAAATCACTAACAAAATAAATAAAAGGTTAAGTCCTAAAATGGAATAGAAGAGAATGGTTTTGCCCTAAAATTTTAAGGAAAGTTACTGAAATGGGGCAAGGAATTTAGGGCTGCTCTCCTAGTAGCCAAGAAAAAAAAGTAATGAGAGCTCTTTAATATTTGTTCATTATGTAACAGGAAATATACCACTTAGTCAAGAGAGAGATTATTGCTCTCTAGTTTTCAGAGGAATTTACTGCCTCGGTCTTTATACAAAGGACATCAAGCAACATAGTGGACAGTTTCATCAATGGCAACTTTTAAATAATGCAAAGATATTCTGCATATAGCTATTATACTGCTCAATAGAAAAATGCCAAAGGCTTAATGTAATAATTCTGTCAGTGTAATTCTGTGGTAGAGATAAGAATCAAGGATGTACAGTTCTATGAACTGACGCACTAAGATAAGAGTCTGGAGAATCCTGAGAAATTAACAGGTAGAGGAGAGCATTCCTCTTGAATAACAATTGTTTCCTATAGGCTTTTGACAGGATTTATGAGATAGAGACCTGTTAAAATAGTTACAGAGCTTTATTAGCTACCCAGTGAAGCCCTCCTACTAAAGCCTCATGAAAAGGCAGAAGTGTCACAATGCATTATTTACAGAATTGTGTTTTCCTGCTTTCTGGACTTGTTGCCTTCAGACAGGGCATAATTCATTCAGTGAAAGGTCATTCTTTCAAATTACTAATCTTCAAGGCTGTGCTAGCCAAGAAAAAAAAGACCCAGTTTAGCTGCAGAGCAGTTGCTGGGGATAAACAAATTGTCACCATTGTCTCTATATGCCATCACTCAGGCCTTCTGGATGGAGCCTTTTGAATATAAACCTAATAAATGTGTAAAGAACATCGTTGAGAATGGAGGAGAGAGTGTATGCAAGAAGGCAGGTGGGATGTAAAGGAGGGGAGTTCTTACTACACTGAAAATCGTTGAAGAATGACTTCATGCATTCAGAGCAGGAGGAATTAGGAAGGAAGAGAAGACAGAAAATGAGTGCTTTAAGGAAGAATTGAGAAAGATGTCATGACTGGAATAGGAATTTTAGAAGTAGGCCTACTTCCCAGTACCAGGAAAGATCACTCCCCGCAACTACCTGTGTGCCAAAGAATATAACCCTGGCATTATTTTTACCTCTCAGCTCTTGGAGCAGTAGTTCTTAACTGGAGCTGATTGCCTCTAAGCAACATTTGACAGTGTCTGGAGAAAATTTTTGGTGGTCACACTGAGAAGTCATACTGGCATCTAGAGTGTAGAGGCCAGGGATGCTACTAAATGGCCTACGGAAGTGCCGAGCTTGAGAAACTGCCTTAGTGACTAGTGTCCTGTTGATTGTAGATAGTGATTTTCTGAATTCTGTGTATCAAAATCTCTGGTTATGAGGCCCAAATATTTGATGTCTGTTGAAAGTTTCATAGGTGACTTGATGCTTCATATGTGACAGGCAGATTTAGAGAGTAAATGAGGACCTACATTTTAATCATTTTAACAGAATCAGTAAGACGTAGATTGCTTTGAGTTGTTTTAAAGGTGTCAAATAGTGTACTAAGTCTCAATAATTTGTAAACTAGCACTAATTTATATTTGTATTATTTTAAATTTTGAAATGTTTAATTTTTTAGCACTTGTTGAATTATTTTTATAATATGGTATAATATTAAATCATTAAATTGTACTTTTAAATTTTAGGCTAAAATCCCCCAGAGCTGTGAACTACTACTTTAACGTAAAAGTCCTCCTTAAATAGAGGCCCTAAGAAGAGCTTGTAAAAACTTGTTTTAACTATTCTCCATACTCCCAACCCTGGGCTTTGCGTAGAAAGGAAAAAATAAAAAATCTGGTTACCTAGGATAATGTATGACTTTGAGCTGTTTCAGCCACAATAGACCAGATTTTTACATTTCCAAAGCCCTTTTTATCCAGGTATCATAGAGCCTTTGATGAAAAAATATGTTTTGTTTTGTTTTGTTTTGTTTTCATCAAAAGACCTGAGTGATGTAGGCTGGTTATTTCTTTACAGTAGAGAAACGGAGACATACAATAATAAACTAATTAGCCCAGTATGACCTGGCAAGAACCCCACTCCAGGTCCAATATTCTAATCACTGAAGCACATTTTTTTTTTCTGTGAATAAACTCATGCTTTTTGTGTGTAATGGGGTATAAAATTAGTTTTAAGAATTGCTTGTTAGGAGTTAGAGAATAATTTCAGGAGAAGCATACCTTTTACATTTCTGATTCTAGACTTTTCAAAACAAATTGGGCATTATTTTTCTTAAAGAAAAGGTAGTTTCTATTACTACTTCATTAAGTAAGAAAGGAAGCAAGTCAAAAGATATTAGCTTTATGTATGCCGATACATATAAATACTCTGATTTGGGTCTCTAAGATGAAACAGTCCAAGGTCAAATACTGGAAGACAGGAAAGTGTTTTGGCCTAGTAGCAAGAGATTCTGACAGTGCCTGTAGGTTCTAAGTCTTACTTCCATCACTTATATCTTGGCCTCAGTTTCCTAACAATGTAATAAATATTACCAAATATTTAATTTTTACAAATTTATTCTAAAGGCACATGAACTAATAAGTACTTGCCAACTGTACTAGTTAAACTTTAGGGACACCCACAAATCCTTAGATTGTTCGGGAAGCATTTATTGTACTATAGTGGCCATTTTCTCAACGATTAATATTACGGTTTGAGTTTAAGTAATTCTTAGAGCTTTAAGTTCATTTCTCCCCAAATAGCAATTAAAACCATGTGTTTACAAAGAAAGATAAATAATAATGTTTCAGTATAATTTTTTTTTTTCATTTAGACTTGGTATTTTTCAAAGTAGTGGCAAATGGCCCACATTTGAGAAATAAGGATACTTTTCACAATACATTAAAGTGATTTATACAAATCTTATCATAAATCCAGTTTAAAAATGAATCCCCTAACTTTCTTATCAGTGTATATATATTAGAGAAAAGACTGGCTAAAACCGTTTTAACTGTTATAAATTCTTTTTTTCTAATTGTATATTCTATAATAATGAGGAATAAGAATCTCGTTACTAAGTCATTTACCCTTAATGGCTATTTGCTCTTAAAAAACAATGGTGGTGTTTGATATAATTTGGGCCATAGTGGATTTTGTTTTCATGACTCCCAATATAGTTTTGTAGGCAGAGAATATGTTAGTGAACTAAGGCAGTGGTTCTTACATTGCATGCTCCAAATCACCTGGGTAGCTTAACAAAATTGAGAGATTGAGGGCAGTTTTCAGTTCAGTTGGTCTTGGGAAGGACACGATCATTTGCATTTGTAACAAGTTCCCAAGCGATGCTGCTGCTGCTGCTGCTGCTGCTGCTGCTGCTGAGGGGACCCATTGAACTAGGGGACCAGTTGATCGATGAGACCAACTGAACTACACTGACCAAGATTGCTGAAATTACTTGAGCTTTGTGAAAGAATTGTGCTTCCATTTTTGTGTATGTGTGCTTTTTAAAAATTACCATTTTAATATGATAGCTTTGTTCTTAAAGGGTGTATTTTTCACCAGAATTACACAGTACTTGAACTTTGATTTGGGTAATGGGTATTAATAGTAAAATACTGTGAAGTTGAATAGAATGCTGAAATTAAACCATGTAAATAGCAGACATATATTTTAATTTCTGAATTATAATAGTCCGATTACTAGTTAAACAAACAGGTACTTAATTTTTTTTTTTAGAATGCAGTGTACCAGTGAACATTTTTGTTAGGGCCTGGGCTCCTGTCTTTGTTGAAATGGAAAAGAGCTTTTCCAAATGAACTAAAACGATAGCTTATCATTTTAACTTTACCACTTCTCCTAGTTTCTTTCAGGCAGATTTTTCAAGTCCTAGCTTGGTAATGTTTCTAACTTTTTTCAAAAATCAGAACTTGGCTCTAAATATTACACATCCAATAGTGCTTAATTGCCTAAAAGCTACAGCGCCATTGCTGTCTTCTATGTAATTGTCAAGTAGAGTTATTGGCAGCTATCTGCTCTCCTAGGTGACAGGATATAGCAAGAGACAATGAACGCAGAAAATAAAGAGAAGGGTAATGAGATGCAGAAACCAGTGATTTCTGCAGCTTGCCATATACCCAGTTCAGAGGGTAGATGAAAAGGCAGCACACTTATTATAATCATTTCTTTCTAATGAAATCCATGGAGCACATTTATTTTCTTATTTTTCAGCCAGAAGTGTGTTGCTATCACTGTATTTGGTAAAAAAAAAAAAAAAATAATGATGGTTTATTTTGTAAAGGACGAAAGGAGAAAGACTGCATCCTACTGCTTAGTCAGCAGAGCCACAGCCAGGCAGAGAACCTTTTTTTTCTTTCCGTAAGAATAACCCCTTTTAGATTAGATGTTGCCCAGGTTTGGCCCTGTTGGAAACTGGGTAGCATTCCTATTCTGTAAGAAGTTTATGTTCTCTAACCTCTGTGAATGATTATTATTGATGGAAAGAATATACATATTTCACTGTGTGTTTTGTTTTTATTTTTTAGGAGAAGACTGATGTGGAAGGAACCTTATTTGTTTACACAAGGTATGAGTATTTTACTTTTATAAAGAAACTGATGGTCATTCTTTAATTGTAGTTTTATTTCAAAGAGAAGTAAAAGAACTGAATCTTTTAAGTTTTTAGTTGACATAAGGAAGGGAATACTAAATAATGTCACCTGGGATAGTGTGAGGCATACTAATTTATACTTCAGTATTTAACTTAAACTTAAGTATAGATGAACTTAAATCTTTGTATTCTTTTAAAAATAATATTAAGTATTCTTTACTTCAAATGAATGGTACAAAGTTCTTGAATATAATGCATTGGCAAAGAGCTGCAAGTAACTTATGAAGAATATTAGGTTATTTAATCAACAATTAAGGGTTTTACTGGTGTCTCCCCACCACACTCCTGTCCTTGACTCTTTAAAGACTCATGATTCAGGATTAAAGATGTCTTTGAGTCTTCCAATTGTCTAGTTAATAGAGTGTGTTTCAGGATAGATTTAATAAATGCTTTAAATTAATTATTAATAAATTTAATAAGCTTGTTATTAGTAATTTATTTTAGACATTGTTAATATCACACATGTACACAGACATATAGTATTAAGACATATCATCTTAATAAATGAACCTTTTATTCACATATAATATCATAGCTAAAGTCCATCACCATCAGTGGAGGTACAAAGATAAATACAAAGACCTACTACAAGCCCTTCAAGGGCTAATACATGTACAGAAGTATATTTTTTCACATGTACATGTACACTCACAGTTAAAGATGAAACACAATGTGGGTAGGCTATCTTAAGTGCCAGTTGATAGGTTATAAGCAATGAATGGGCTGCTGAGATTGTGGAAGGCTTTATAGAGTTGGTGAGTCATGAGTAGGCCTCGAGAACAAGGTAGAACTTGCATAGAGAGGGAAAGATCAGTCTCAGTAGCAAGAATGGCGTAAGCAGAGGCGTGGAATCTATTGTGATGAAGACAGTAATATGAGTCTGGTACAGAGAGTTTATATTGGCTTACATTAGCTAGAAGTTGACAGTGAGGATAAAGAGATTTTGTTGGGTTGGAATGTCAGACTGAGAATTTTGAAATTTATTTTCTTAGCAGTATGGAGTCACTGGAGGTTTACAAACTGGAGTAATAGAATTACAACAAAATGTGTGGAGAAAGTCAATGTGTCAGCATTATGAGGATGCATTGGTTCTGGAAGACATTGGAGTTAGGGAAAGACATTGAGAAGATGATTGCAGTGGAGTAGATAGAAGTTGAAATGAAAAGGATTTACTGAAAGACTGCATATACAGAGGGAATGGTGAAATTTTCAAAATAACATTAAGATTTTGAAATGGAAGACTGAGAGAATGACACAGTCATTGGCAAAATGGAAAAAGAGGAAAAAATAGGAGGAAAAATAGAATCTGGTCTGAGGATAAATTTTAATTTTATTTTGAAATAATGGTTTTGGAGTGATAGCAGGGCATTCGAATAGAGATGTCCAGCCACTCACAACAGGGTCAGGGCTAGAGATACAGAGTTTGGAGTCATCTGCATTAATTTGGTCATTGAAACCATGAGGAAAAACATGCTCTCTGAAGGAGAAAGTGTAAAGAGGAAGGCTAATGGCTGGTTTTGGAGCCAGCAAGGATACAGAGAAGAGTCAGACATATATATAAAAGCAGAGCTAGAACAGTACAAAGAGGCCAGTTGCAGGCACAGCGCAAAAACGGTTTGGAGAGAGCACAGTCTGTGTGTAGGTGGAAGCAGCAGTGGGGGTGGAAAGAAAGGAAAGGATGGGCAAGGCCATTGGAGTAGCTAAGGAGAAGGTCAGTTTATTCAGTTTCAGAAAAGTAGTGGGAGTGCCCAAGAGTCACTGGCTATTTTAGTTTATATTATGTTCCAAAACATTCCAGAAGCATCTGAACACACCACCAAATGAATTTATTCAGTAGAGTATAGACTACTCTTGAGAATTCTAAAGTGTGAAAAGAAAACCAAATGATTGAACTCTACTGTGGGACAAGCTCACTATGCATTCTCATTTATTTCTTGCAAATATTATTCTTTCGCGAAGTAAAAGAAAAGATATGTTAATATGCATTAATGACTAATTTGAGGGAATTCTAGTAGGGCTAATTTTTTTTCCAGTGTAGAAGAGTAAAAGAGACTATATGAGTATTCTCTCTTTTGTACCCAAACCAAATGTAGGTTTGTATTTTCAAGTACTTCTTAATTCGAGTTCATAATGGAGCTGTCAGTTAAACAAATCATCAAATTGAGAAACAGATTCTTCTCTATTCTTAATCTCTTCCTCATATCTAAGTCCTCAAGAATAGGAGCCCTTCCTCCCCCCTCCCTTCTTCTCTCAGGGAGGCCAACTTCCGCCCCTCTGCCAGATTCTGGTATGTTGAGGTCTTTCCTCTGTAGAGAATGACAGAGAGCCCATAAAGATCAGAAGGGAGTTTTTAGGTACAGGTAATGGAGCTGTCAGTGATATCCCGAGCCTATTTTATAAGATGGTATAGTACCCACACTATTAGAGAGGCGAGATCCAGTTGTGATAATGAAATACTTGAAGAGTCAAATTCTGATTCTGTATAAAAACACCTAATCCTATTTTTTAAATTATTTTCTTTATTTCCTCCCATGTTCATAGAGATACCTACTGGTGATTTCTGAACTTGACACTTCCAAAGGACCCTCTGTCAGAGATCTTTGGAAGTCAATTTTCATTCTTCCTCAGAATTTAAGTTGAAATGATTAACATGATTATTTCTGGTTTTGATTATATGCCTACTCCACTTTACCTCTTTGTAAAACAAATTAGGCAAGGATTGCCTTTTGTCATTTTTTAAATTGGAGGGCTGAAAAGGAAATTCCATAAGTGGTAATTGTAGCTGTATTTTACTTCTTTATCAGCATCAAATGGTTAGAGGTGAAATAAAACTAAGATAAAAATACCTTTTCTTCTTATTGCTCATAACGTTTCTGTGGGTTTGTTACCCTGGTGCCCTAGTTTAGAGTTAGTAAAGAAATTCTGCTCCTTTTACTTTCAATGTGTAAGCATGTGGTGTTTCATTTGTCACCAGAAGTTGCATTGTTGAATTGCTATATGGCTGTCACCCAAGGGTAGACAAATGCACATGTAGTTGTTAGAATTTATGCTCTGTATAATTTTGGTTTTTTGTCTGACAGCAAGTAGCACTGAAGGTTTATTGAATGAAATGGAAAATAGTCACTAAATGCCACATTTTTACGGAGGAAAACTTTATAGTAGTTTATCTATGAAGCTGTTTGCTTTATATTAAAGAAAACAAAATATCTGCTCTTTGCATTAAATTGTATAAACTTCTAATCATACTGTATTTGTTTACAAGTTCATTGACCAGAGTTGCATCATTTCTCTAAAACATTTTGCGTCTTTCGACTCCAGACCAACACCAAGATTTTTTATGAAAAATTTCTTTATGTACTTGTGATGTACATTTTACATTAGCTATCAAGATTCTTTAAAGATATCTGTTAGTTCTTTTTAAAACACTAATTACCATCTCTGCCTTAAAGGAATTTACAACCTAGGTAGGGAAACAAGATACACACACACACACACACACACACACACACACACACACACACGCACACACAATTAATTAAGTAAGTAGGACTTGATTTTACCAAAAAATCAGTAATGGCAATCATGCTTCACGTGTTACATAAATTAATAACATTAGTGCCGTTAGCCATTAGTGAAGAATCATTGCTTTATATGTGTAAAATCTGTACGTACATACAAAAAAGGTTAAAGACACATAGGAATGTAGTTATTATACTAAAAGTGGACCATACTGAACAACTTGTCTTTTGATATCCTCCCTACGCCTTGTGATTCTTAGGTCTGCTTCTCCAAAACATGGATTCACCATTATGAATAGGCTGAGCATGGAAAATAGGACAGAACCCATTACTAAAGATCTGGATTTCCAGCTCCAGGACCCTTTCCTTCTCTACAGAAATGCCAGATGTGAGTCTTTCTTAATGCATTGGGTAGTTTTATTTCTGCATTTTGGCCAAGTTTTAAAATTATACATGTGTTTTTGTTTAAGATCAGTGAGCCTAGGGGTCAGCATTGGTTAGCCAGGGAAATGCATGCCCCATTCAGGGAATAGTTTCTTCTTTGGTAAAGTTTAAATGAAAACAATGTGAATATGGCGATGCAAATATTGAAACTCTTGTCCACTGCCGTGAGACCACTTTACAGTGTGAACCCATCCGAGCTTCTAAGGCGGGGCAGTGCTGGGTGAGGAGTTCTGGTCAGGAGTCTGCAGAGGGAGACGTAGGTGGTGCTGCGGAACATAGAAGTAATGATTCAGCTGGTGGCACTTTTTTCGTGTGTGTCATTTCTGACTGAGCCTTCTGATAATATGTTTGAGGGAGACGGCCGATATTCTAGAAGTGCCATCTTTTGATTATATAGTAAATGAAAAATAAAAGTCCAAAGAGTTTTGGTCCTTAGGAATTTCATAACACTTTGTAAAGTTGAAGTTTTATTAGATAACTAAATTGTCCCTGTCAGATTCAAAATGAGGTAGCAATCACCTATCCAATGTTCTGTCTCCATTTTACTCTCATATCTTATCTGACCACTTGTGTTAGACTGTAGGCAACCCAGAGAAAAGTTGATGAAAAATGTATAAACTGCAGGGATATCTCCATATACAGAAAATGAGAGCATACTAATAAATATATAGGATAACTTTCAATAAGACCTTGCAGTTAAATGTTTTCATACATTTTCCCCCTACTCTTTAAGCTCAATATACAAGAATTTGCCTACTGTATATTATTCAGTGTAATCTTAATAATGAATGTAATACAAGTAATATTTAATTTTTAACCCCAGTGAATTGTTTTTAAGTAAATATAACATCATTTTAATGTTATATTTACTTATATTCACGTATAATTAAGTTATCATGATAGGTGGTCATCCTATTTAGAAAATGTTTAAATTTTTATGAGAAATGAATGAAAGCTATTAAAACTAATATAACTTACTAATGGTAGGTCCTATAAAGTGAAATTAGAGAGATATTTTGTTTTCTATTCCTGTTTCTTTGCTGGAAGGTACAGTTTAATCAGTTGTAGCTTGTAGTTTGAATTGTTTGTATGCTTATAGTAATGTTAGGTTTTATTTTCTTTTTTGAGATTATTAGATTCTATTTCAAATTAGTATATAATTCAAATCCTAATAAAATAACCACATACATAAATATAAAATAAATGAATATTAGTGACATACTAATCCTTTTGGTAGCTTTTATTTGGGATAAATACTTGGTCTAGTATAGATATTTTAAGTTCCTATTACAGTATTATATATTATGTCATATTCTATATGAAAAATATAAAAATACAAACTTTATTTGATAGGAAATACTGTTTGTATCTAATAAACTTATATTACACTTCATCTCGGTTCTAGGCCAATGCTGCCTACTATGGTAGTCTAGCTGCATGAAGCTTTTGAGCACTTGAAGTGTGGCTACTCAGAATTGAGCTGTACAATGAGTGTAAAATACACACTGATTTTTAAAGACTTAAAACAAAAAAGAATGTAAAAAATTTCAATAATTTTATATTGATTTACCTGTTGAAATAATATTTTAAATATATTGATTTAAATAAAATATATTAAAATTAATTTCACCTGCTTCTCTTTATTTTTTTGATTTAAAATTACATATGTGGCTCACATTCGTGGTTCACCTGATATTTCTATTGAACAGCACTGTTCTAGTCACTTTCATTTATTGTACTGTATTTTGTAATCACAACTTCGTAGAGTAAATATTTTCATGCCATTTTGCAGATGAGAAAACTGAGGCTTAGTGAGGCGATAGACTTGACAGAAACCCACAAATTCTGATTTCAGTTTCATTGCTTTTTTACAAGTACCATTCTCTCCACTATTAACATGAATGCAAACTGAAGGCAGCCTTTGGGATGCATATTCAAATGTTTCTAATGAATTTCTGTAAGAAAGAAATGAAATCAGTTGTATAACAAAGAATGGAAGGGAATAGATGTGTTTATTTTATGGTTTGTGCTGGTTTTTTTTTCACCCTTAATATCTGGTACTGATTGCCTTTGCCACTACAGTCATTGGTTTTAGTCTAGTTCATTTATAAAAAGCCCTTTCAATGTCTGACATCAATGATTCAGAAAAGGCGTTTACCCCACTTGCTTTCAGAGTCTCAGATAAATCCCAATATTTTTAAATAATTCAAATACTTTATAATAATTACAGATGGTTTACATATTCTCTGATGACTATAGATTCATTCATCATCCTTTGGACAGTGAACACAGCTTACTGAGGACTGGTTTTTTAAGACTCTACCCTCAAGATCTGTATACTGAAGACTCTTTCTTGGTATTTCACTTTGGCTTATATATGACATAGGCCATATTTAGACATTTCAAGTAGACAGAGGGTGAATTTTCTCATGGAGTTTTTTAGATTCACTAGGTAAAAAAAAAATTAGTCCTAAGGAGACCGCTATCCCACTCTTGAACTGGATGAATTTAGAAGAGCAAAATAAAGAAATAAATACCTCAACCTTTCTTTATTTAATCAAAAGATGTTTAACAAATAACTTTGAATTTTGACCAAACAAAATATATGGTTTTGTTGTAGTAAGGGATTTATAGTTTTTAAACTTGGTTGTAATAGGATTTGACCTATTTAAGCTTTAAAAGTAGATAAGATAGCTTTTAAAAGTTAGGACAAAAAGTTAATCTATTCAACAATTTACTGAGCATTTTACTGTCTGCCAGGTACTGTGTCAGGGCTTTACATGGGTTATTTAATCCTTATAACTTTTTCTTGGAAATACCGTTATTCTTGTTTTATAAATGAGGAAACTGAGGTTAAAGGGATTAAGTACTTTACTGTGGCCCATGATGATTTTGAGATGAAAACAGCATTTGAAATGAGAAAGCCTAACTTCAAAAGCCCAGGCTCAAGCAGTGAAAGTACTAACACATGAGCGATGTGTTTGAGCAAGGTTTACTTTTTAAGAAATACTTAATCTTTTTAGTGTACACTCCAAAGTTAAAAAAGCAAGTTCCTTTTTTTAAAAAGTTGGTAATCTATTATATTGCGGTTATTAGAGAGGAGACTACCAAAAACTGATGTAACAAAAAGCTGAATTTGACTTTTTATATCATTCCCTTTTACTAATCATTTATTGTGTTTTCCATTTCACAACTAAATAAGATTTTGGTATATGGAGATACATTTTAGAAATACATTTTCCAAATATATCATAATATTTAAGATAAGTTATAGTCAGCAATGACAGGTAGATTTCAGAGCTAGGCCAACATATCAGAGCTAGGCTGAATATATCATTGTCTGTGGTTACAGAATTGGAATGAAAACCTTTTGAACTGCTTGATTTCATCAAAGACGAGCCTGGATTTTAGAGCAGATCAGGAAAGGCAAAATCAAGGTATCTAGGATCAAAGCTGTTTTAGAAAACTCCTCCTCAGTTTTAAAGTGAATTTAACATATTGAATAGTTTTGTATTCAAAAAGAAATGCAATTTAAACTCTTTATTGGTATTTGTAGGAATTGGGAAAAACTGCTATAAATAATGGGAAACGGTACGTATGTACACTGAATGAAAATGATAGTTATAGACAGTTCTCATCTTTCAATATGCTATGTCTTGGGAGTTCCCTTTTAAAATGATTGCGGACTTTTGGTTGAACATGGCAGATGGAACACTTCCTGAAACTATGGAAATGACAGTAAAGGAGAAAAAAAGACATAAACCCACAAGGGTGGTAGATGCATTTCATGAAAAAGATGGAGTAGACAAGAAAGAAGAAGATATGCTATATAGCTTTATTGTTCACAGTTATTAACTTTGCCTCCCTGCAGAGATTATTATCACTGCTCTGTTGATGTCAGACTTGACTATGTGATTTGGTTTCCCCCACCCCCACTGACTCCTCCAGGAGGATATTATATGATCACCTTTTTGAATTCAAATATGGCTGTATGAATTGCTTTGACCAGTGAAATGTGACACTTCTGAGCAGATACTTTAAGAACTAGCTCATGATTCATCATATCTCTTGTTGTTCTGCTTTGATGACTAAGCGGTATTCTAGGTAGAGGCTGCTTTGTCAGCCTGGGTCCTGGAACGAAAATAACATGGCACAGAGGTAAAGGTAACCCATGATGAACATGTACAGTGTATGGGAAATAAACCTTTGTCATTGTTACCCATTGAGATTGTGGGGTCATTTGTTACTGCAGCATAACTTAGGCCATTATGAATGATACACAAGCCATCCAGGAAAAAAAGGGTCCAAACAGAATGGAGGTAAAGGAATTCTGAGAATAATGGTAAAGAAGAATCCCATAATGACCCCTATGCAATTAAACTAAAGATCAGTCAGTCTAAATCAATTAGGAAGGGTGACCAAGAAAAAATTTACAGTTGATAGTTTGAATCTATTGAGACATTTATAGTTCCTTTTAAAGAGAGTTTGGTGATGATATAGGAACATTAAAAACTGAGAGGGAGAAAAAAGAACAATAACAAAATGAGGCAATTCTTAATTCCTGGGAAAACAAAATATTGTATAAGGAAGGAAATATAATCATAGCATACCATATAGCTCTTCAGATCATAATAATTAAATTATAAAAACTGAATATGAAATTGTATTATACTGGAAGGATAGGGGAAAGTGTGTGTGTGTGTGTGTGTGTGTGTGTGTGTGTGTGTGTGTGTGTGTATTGTCAGAGAACTAAATCCTCTTCAATGGATATAAAAAAATCAAGTAGTCCCATAATGACCCTATACATTCTATATAGAAAAAGAGATTTAAATACCAAAAGAAAATTTGGATGAGAAATAGAGAGCAGAAGTAACTATCATGGATGTAATTAAGGTTGTTTTGGGGGAGCAGTAATTAGGAATGTAATGGCTAGAGAAGAATTCTGTCTATATTTGACTTTTAAAAATTATGCACATTAATCATTTTGATAAAGGTAAAAATTAAAAAATATAATCAATATCAATACATTTATAAAAGTAATATTTTCATTGATAATTAGGTTTCTAAGTTACCTCATAAGAGCCTTCTTAGCCCATTGTGCACCTACCTAAAAATAGCCCATGAAAGTTATAATGATGTACCTATGAATATAGCACTAGCATTTATAGCATTATTTCTGTAGAAATATTTATTCAAGAGTAAAACTTCTATAGATCCCAAGAGTATAACATCCTTAGAAGCAGGGTAGAGTACTTCTAGTGCCCATTTATAGTAACAGATTATTTGTAAAATTAGATATTTCTATAAATTTTATTTCAGCAAATGGCAATAATAAACTTTGAAGCCTTCACAGCCAATTGCTAAGTCTCAGTTCTGGTAGTGGTTCTACAACTCTTCTCCTTTTCATCCCCACATCCTTTCAGTTCAGGCTTTTATAACCTGTTACTTGGGGTATTTCATAACTACTCATAACAAAAGGAGATTAAGCTTCTGGAACCAGGCAAAATAGAGTAAGTTCACTACAACATATCTCTCCCACTGATTACAACAAAAAGTTCTGGTTAGATTACAAACAAACAAACAAGCAATTGAAGATTCTGCAAATTAGCAACAACAGGCATATTGGGGAGGGAAATTAGAACTTGAAGAACAACTAGTATGGTGGTTAGTTTCCTGTTTTTATTAGTTACTTCTTTATCTCTTGGCTTTGACTCAAGAGTGGGCCAAGTCACAGAATTGTTCTCACAAGAACCACAAAAGCCAAGAGAAGCCCCTCTTTCTAGTCTGAGGACTAGAGAAATGGACTCCTGCGAGCTATAAAGTGTGAAGAGAATCCTCCCTTTCTCCTTTTTTCCTCCTAGTCCTCCTCAAGCCAGTTGCAATGCAAAGCTGAACTACCACTGTGTTGGTGATGGTAGTGGCATAAGCAATGTAGATCCAAGGAAACAACCTGTCTCTGCCAGAGAAACTGGAAATATATTCAATTATATATTTTATATATTTTCATCTTTTTCTTGCTTCACCCTCTGGGCAGCTTAAGCTATGCAGACGGCCACAGTGTGAGAAGCTAAAACTCTGAAAGAAACCCTGACTCTCTTGCAAGAGAACTGGGAAAAAGGGCCCCTGAGAGCTGGAGAGTTGGGAGACTCTGAAGGGGAGAGCTGGGTAAGATCTCCTCATTCTGCATATGAACTGACACAAGTCCTTGTTGCACCCATGAGCTTCACATACATGTAGCAGAACTAAGGAAATATAGCAAAGGCTTTGAGAACTAACCTACAATATAAACTACCATCCAAGTTCCAGACTAACACCTAACTGGTCTATGTAGGGCAGACACAAGCAGAAAATGGAACTGACATAGTGACCATCACATACAAAAGGCAGGACAGAACTTCCTGTCTAAATCTAACTAAATCAATCACCTTCTCAAATAAAACAAAAAATCAACATTCTCTGGAGGGTTTTAAGAGGACTCAGAGTCTCACAACATAATCAAAATGTCCAAGATACAATCCAAAATTACTTACACAAAGAACCAGAAAAATCTGACCAAATCTCCAAGGGAAAAAAATTAACACATGGCCACCGTGAGATGATCTAGACGTTGTAATTATTAGACAATGGTTTTAAGGCAGCTTTGATTACTATGCTCCATGAGGTAAAACTGAATACTCTTGAAACGTGTGGAAAGATGGGAATTGGCAGAAAAATAGGTTAAAAAAAAAGGACCAAATGGAAATTTTGGAATTGAATAATACAGTATTTAATAGAAGGCCTTACTAACAGAAGAGAGATGACAGAGGAAAGAAAAGTTAATGAACTCAAATACAGATCAGTAGAAATTATCCAATCTGAAGAATATCAAAGAAAGAGATTAAAACAAATAAGCAAAGAAACAAAATAATCAGGGGCTCAGAAACCAATGGAACACTATCCAGAGGTCTGAATTTGTGCCATTGGAATTCCATGAAAGGAGAAAAAGACTGGTGTAAAAACAATATTTGAAGAACTATGGCTGAAAACTCTAAATTTGGTGAGACACAAATATATGGGTTTGGGAAACTCAGTGAACTCCAAACAATAAACCCAAAGAAAACCATGCCTATAAATGTAATCAAACTGCTGAAAAACATTTTTAAAAAACCTCGAAAGCAACCAGAGAGAAATGATACATTACACATAGAGGAACAAATGTTTTGAATTTATTCAAATTCAGATTTCTCTTCAGAAAACATGGAGTCTGTGAAACAGTGGAGCAACATTTTAAAGTGCTGAAATAAAAGAAATATTAACTTAGAACTTTATCTCCAGCAAAAATGTCCCTCAAGAATGAAGGTGAAATGAAGATATTTTCAGATAAAGGAAAATTGAAAGAGTTCTTTGTCGTCTGACCTGCTCTAAGATAAAGTTTAAAAGAAGTTCTTCAAACTGAAGGGAAATGTTCAAGAAAAAATTGAAACTGCAGAATAAAGGAAGAACAACAAATATATGAGTAAATAGAACAGACTAATTTTTTTCTCACATTCTTTAAAATACATATGACTGTTGTATTTTAACGTGATAGTAATAACATCAGGAGGGAATTTAATGTATGTAAATGGGATGCATGTGACAACTACAACATAAATGGAAGGATAAAGGGACCTATATAGTTGTAAAGCTTTTTTATTTAAAATTGTTGTAAAATAAGAACTAGTAGACTGAAAAGTTAGGTATGTGTATGTGATTCCTAGAGCAACCACTAAAAAAAGATATAACCAATAGATAAATTCAAATAGAATACTAAAAAAATATCAATCCAAAAGAAGGCAAGAAAGGAGGTAAAAGCAGAGCAAAAATCAGGGGAGACAAACAGAAAACAAGAAATAAAATGGTAGATATAAACCTAACCATATCAGTAGTTATTAAATGTAACTGATCTAAACATACCAATTAAAGACAGAGATTAGGTAAAAAATCATGACCTGTCTATATTGCTTTTTACAAGAAACTCACTTTAAATGTAATGATATGAATAGGTTGAAAGTAAAAAGATGGTGAAAGATATACTATGCAAATAACTCATTAAAAGAAAGCCAGAGTGGCTATATTAATTTCAGACAAAGTAGACAACAGAACAACAACAAAAAATTACCAGAGATAAAGAAGGACATTACATAATGATATAAAGGTCAATTCACCCCAAATATATAACAATCATTAATGTATATATACTTAACAACAGAGCTTCAAAATATGTGAAGCAAAAAGTGATAGAATTGAAGGGAAAAATAAAAAAGATCAGCAATTATATTTGGAAACTTCAGTACTCCACTTTCTATAATTGATGAACAAATGGACAGAAAATGGCAACGATATAGAAAACCCGAACAACACTATCAACTAACTGACATAATTGACATCTATGTAACATGCCATCCAACAAGAGCAGAATGCATATTCTTCACAAGTACACATGGAACCTTAAGATAAGTTTTTCAATGGGTCATAAAGCAAACCTTAAAAATGGTAAAGAAATTGAAATACAAAGTATGTTCTCTGGCTACAAAGGAATTGATCTAGAAATCAGTCACAGAAAGTATCCGGAACATCCCCCAATTATTTAGAAATTAAACAACTTCTAAATAACTCGTGTATCAAAGAGGGAGGAAAATTAGAAAACATTTGAGCTGAATAAAAATGAAAATACAACATCTCAGATGAAACTGAAAGTGGCTTAGAGGGAAGTTTATAGTATCTAATACTTATATGAGAAAAGAAAAAAGGTCTCAGATGAATAATGCAAGCTTGTACCTTAAGAAATTAGAACAATAAGAGCAAAATAAAGGAAGGAAGCAAGTTGAAGGAAGGAAATAATGAGCAGAAATCAGTGAACTAGAAAACAGAAAAACAATAGAGAAAATCAATCAAACCAAAAGCTGGTTCCTTGAAAATAGTCAATAAAACTGATAAACCCCTGGCCAGACTGATCAAGGAAAAAAAGAGGAAACAAATTAGCACTATCAGGAATGAAAGAGGGGGTCTCTACAGACATTAAAATGATAATAAGGGAAGCAATATGAACTACTCCATGCCTGTAAATTTAACAGATGAAATGAACTGATTCCTTGAAAAACACAGATCAACAAAATGCATTCAAGAATACCCCAAATAGTTGCCTATATATTTAAAAAATTCAATTTGTGGTTAAAAACCTTTGAACAAAGAAAAGTCCAAGCCCAGATAGTTCCACTGGTGAATTCTACTGAACATTTAAGGAAGAAGTAATATCAATTCTACACACACAATCTTGTCCAGAAAATAGAAGAGGAAAGAATACTTCCCTCACTCATTTTATGACAGCAACATTATCCTGATACCAAAATAAGACAAAGACATAATTAAAAAATATATGTATATAGGTCACTATCCCTCATCAATATAGATATTTTTTAAATCTTCAACAAAATACTAGCAAAAGAATGTTCATGGTAGCATTATTCACAATAGCCAAAAGGTAGAAACAATCCAAATGTTCATTGATGGATGGATGCGTGGATAAACAAAATATTATGTATATATATTGGAATATTATTTAATCTTAAAAAGGAATGAAGTTCTGACACATGCTTCCACAGGGATGAACCTTTACGACATTATGCTAAGTGAAATAAGCCAGATACAAAAGGACAAATACTGTATGGTTCTACTTGATTGTGATAACCTAGAATAGTTGAACTCATAGAGACAAAGACTGGTATTACCAGGGGCAGGGGGAAGGAGGAATGGGGAATTAATGTTTAATGGTACAGATTTTTAGTTGGGGTGATGAAAAAGTTCTGGAGACTGATGGTGCTGATTAGGTGTGCAACATTTTGAATTTACTTAATTTTGAATTTACTTAATTTGAATTTACTATTACCTCAAAAATGCTTAAAATGGTAAATTTCATGCTATTGTATTTTATCACAATAAAAAAAAAAAAGACTAGCAAATTGAACCCAAGAATACATAAAAAGGATGCTGTATCATAGCATTGTAATTTGCATCTGGTTTATCCCCTCCATACAAAATCACTGCTAAATTTATCTTCCTAAAACACAAGTTGTGACAGCAAGAAATCTATGGGCAGTGAACACACAGTACAATATATGTATGCCTTACTGTTGAATTATACACCGGAAACTTACTTGATTTCATTAACTGATGTCACCACAATAAATAAAAATAATAAATTTTTTTTAAAATAATAAAACAGAAGTTGATCGTCATTTTCCTGCTCAAAAGTGTATATGCCTATTAAGTAAATTTTTTCACATAACATTTAAAGGTTGCTATAGTTTGGTCCCAGTTTATATGTATGGCCAAGTCTACTGTTACTTTTGTACACTTGCCTTCTGTTCTAACCAAAGAAAACTATATGCTTTCCTAGCATACTCTTTAATATTTCCATGCTTTTAAACATGGTTCTTCTTTTTCTCTTTGAATTCTCTTTCTTATTTTGACCGATCTCTACCAGATAAATTCTCCTCATATTTCAAAACCCAACTAAAACTTGACCTCTCCCTAATGTTTTTGGAATCTATCTAGCTGTGGGTTCTGGATGCAATATATACCTCCCTTGTGTTTATTTTCATAAGCTTTTGCTAAGTACTTGCTTATTGATATTGATTCTATGTCAGGTTTTTGGAGTTTAGTTAATGAATAAGACACATCCCTTTCCTCTTAGAGTTTACTATCATAAAAGACATGTATAATCATATATGTTCAAAATAATATGCTAAATGCTGAGCTAGAAATATACAGTGGTCACTTACTAGTACTTATATTTTTCCTTATATATAATATTTGTCCTTGTTTCTCTATTAAGAGTGCGGACTCCTTCAGGGCAAGGTATCTTTCTACTCCCCTTCAGGGTTCAATCCCTTGCATTAAGTGTGTACAATTAAATATTTGCAATGAGTACTGACTTGTTTTTATTAGATTTCTTTGTTCAAGACAGCCAGTAAAGTTTAACCAAAATTTTTAGGACTATTTCTTCAGTCTTTCCTTTTGGGGCATTAGCCAACAGTCAGTAAAACCTGGGTAGAAATTTACAATACTAAATAATTTCAGCACCTTGCATGTGAACTCCGCTCCTCCATGGTGATTTTATATAGGCAGTAATAACACGTACCTAAAAGTTCCTAGAAATAATTGCAAGTTTGGATTTCATACATCCTTGTCTGGAGAAATTTAATAGTTATAGGAAGAGAAGTATAACGTGGGAAAAGTTAATTTCTTCTGTGTGAATGTTCTTTATAAAACTTTGAGTTATAAAAAACATTTTATAGAATTTTTCCTTCAAATTGTTTTACTTTTGAGATTCTTTGATTCAATATTTAAGAAGTCTGTTCGCAACTCCAACGTCAGTATTTTAATTATGATGCATGAAAACAGGTCATGTCCCTTCTTTCCAGTGGCCCTGTTAACCATGGTCATGTAATTTAAACTATATGCTATAGATCTCTAGGAATTAAGTAAGAAATCCCTTTTTGCCATTTTTGTAGAAGCAACCAATCTTTAACTATGTATTAAAAATGGTTGAAAACATGTAGCATTACCAAACACTAGATTTAAATTGAATCTCGTGAGCATTTACTATAAAAGAAAAAAAATGGTAAATTGTACCTCATCAAAAGTAAAAATTTCACCAAATTTAAAAGTTCTGTCATTCTAAAGATACTTGTAGAAAATGAAAAGGCAAGCCACAGACTGGGAAAAAATATTCACACTACAGATATCTGACATAGTACTTATACCCAGAATATATAAATAACTCTTAGAACTCAATAATAGGAAAACAAACAACTCAATTTAAAAATTGGCAAAATATTTAACAGACACTTTACAAAAGAAGATATACAAATAGCTAAGAGAGTGGTGCTCAACATTAATCATCAGGACTTCCAAATTATTGTGTTTAACAATAGTTTATTCCTTTTTATTGCTATATAGTATGTATGCTATACAGAATCAGTATGTTGCAGTTTCTTAATCCATTCTCTTGTTAATGGGTATCTGAGTATTTCTAGTTTTGAACTATTGTGAATAAAGTTACCATGAATATTCTGATTCATGTTTTTTGGTGGATGGATGCATTTATTTGTTTTGGTTGTATACCAGCCCCTTATATAATATAGGGCTTTGTTTAGCTTTAGTAGATACAACTGAACAGTTTTTTAAGGTTGAGTGCTTATTTATTCTCTCTCAAATAATGTGTAAAAGTTCTAGTTGCTCCATAGCCTTGTCAACACTTGACATTGTTCTTTGAATTTGAGCTAGGAGTTCTGAAGTGATAACTCATTGTGGTTTTAATTTGCATTTTGCCATAACTGTGTTAAGTACTTTTTCATATGTTTATTGGACATTGGGCAGATATGCAAATTAAAACCATAATGAGAATACCATGTAACTTACTAGACTGGCCAAAATTAAAAAGACTGACATTACCAAGTGTTAATGAGGATGTTGAGCAACTGAAACTCTCATATATTGCTGATGGGAGGGTAATATGGTACAACCACTTTGGAGAATTGTTTGGAAATTTCATATGAACTTAAACATATAATTATCATAAGATCCAGCCAGTTCCAGTCATAGGTATGTACTTAAGGGAAATGAAAACACATGGCTGTTCATAACAAATCATTTAGAACAATTTTATTTATAATAGCAAAAAAAAAAAAAGTAAATGGATAAACTAATTTGGTATATCCATATAATGGAATACTACTCAGCAATGAAAGGAATGAATTACTAATCTATTCAACAACATGGAAGAATCTCAAAAATATTATGAGCAAAAGAATCCATCATGAAAGAGTCAACACTGTATGATCCCATTTATATGAAACCTAAGAATAGGCAAAACTAATCTATGGTGCAAGAAGTCAGGAAATGGTTGTCTCCTATGGGATTGGTGGTAGAACTGGTATAGTTGACTGGAAGAAGGTGCTGAAAATGTTTAATATCTTGTTTTGGGTGGTTGATTAAATGAGAGTGTATTGTCAGAACTCATTAAACAGGACACTAAGTTCTGTGCATTTTATTGTACATAAATTATTCCTCAATTTAAAAAAGTAGAATAATCAAATCTCTTAAATGAAGACCTTAAAGAAATGAATGCTAAAGTATAATGTATTACTTTTCTTTGTTTATCCAGCATTTATTAACCACTGTTTCATCTAACCTCAATCGCTTCAAATTTGATTAGAATATTGTATCAGCTCTTCTCAAATTTATGTCTTGGCTTTCTCAACCTGGAAATACAACAACATGGAAGAATCTCAAAAATATCCTTATTCTAAAACACATCTTCAGGACTTGAAACCACCATGACACCAAAGCCTTTCATGTGGTGACCACAGCTGAAAGTTTTAAGTAATTTCAGGTGATGGAATAGTTTAATTTGCATTTTTAGTTTCTGGATCGTTAGGAAGTCTGTGCCCCCTTTTCTCTGGCTTGTGACATCTGCTTTCTCCTGAGTAGAAGGAATTAACTTTCCACTTCCCTCCCAAGGGTCAATTTTTTTAAGAGAGTTTTCTAGCAGAGAGAATCCTTAACATCTATTCTGCAACGCTTTTCCTAGAACAGATTTTATAGTAAACAATAAGATTTTTAAATATAATTATAGATCTTTTCTTGATGGCTATTATAGAACACATTATGAGATGTAATTTTAATTTCTTCCAAAGTTCCAGTTAAAATATATCTGTATATAGCCATAATAAATAATTGCAGTAAGAAAGTCAAATTTGCAAACAAAAGTAGGTCATAATTTGGAAGCAACATTGCTCACTATACTTATAATGCAGTTTGTGAAATGTTTGTTCTGCCATTATACTACCATTAATCAGTTGATCATTGATTATCTAGGCTATTGAGAAAACAGTGGCATGAGTAATAAATACAAGCCCCTTGTGGACAGAGACCACATCTAATATCTTATTTGTTTTCTGTGGTACCAAATAAACCCAGAAAGTGAACAGACCTGGATAAGAAATAGACATGTAAGATGTATTTAAAGTAATTCCCAAATCATTTATATTAATTTTAAAATTGTTATATGGTATATATGTTCGATATTTTTGTCCAGCTTTGAAGATACTCTACTTGGGACGATTGAGAAAGAGCCACAAAGTTGCCCAGCTTTCCAAAATTCTTCCCTATTCTCCACTTGGTGACAAAGATGGAAAATCCCACCTCTTGGCTATGCAGTAATGGACGTTGAACTGTGTGATTCACCCATTCCATGGCTAAGGAGGCTAAGGAGTCTGTACTTCTCAAGACCTCTCCTAGACTTCAGGCCACATGGAATGATAAAAGTTCTTTTAACTCAACAAATTTTAACACCTGGAGATATCTCTTAACCTTGGACTCAGTTCAGACTATTATTACAAAAGCAATTTGAAAGGTTAAAAGCGAACCTTGTATAAATTTATTACTGAGAAAATGAAAGCCATATTGCCTGCTCACAAATAATTGAGAGTTGATTTTTCCATCCTAAGATGTTTACTGGTATATTGATAGTCTCAAATAGTAGTTGTTAACATTCTTTGGGTTTCAAACCCCTTTAAGAATCTGATGAATTTCCTTCATGCCTGCCTGCCTCCCGGAAACGTTTTTCGATTGCCTACTATGTGCCAGGCATTGTTCCATGTCTCTATGCTTTGTACTTTCTGACCTCCAAAAACATCTGTTTGCTTATATGCACACCATTTTGCATACAATTTTAGGGATTTTATTGAACTCCTGAAGCCCTCCAGAGCCAAGAGTAATTATAGTAATTATATGGCTAAAAACACTTGACATTTTTACTAGGCAGAATTGTAGTATTTGCAGGAATAACAATAGGATATCATTTTATTCATGATATAAGATCCTGAAAGTAAATGCATTCAAATCATGTGCAGTATGAAATGAGAGACAAGGAATCTGACATTTCACGTTTCATCAGAATAGGTAACTTATACAATCTTGAGGCTCTTACTGTATGTGAGAGGAGTGGTTGGTTGCACTAGATAACCTCCGAGGACTCTTTCAACCAACATAAGTCTGTGCTTCTTAGTGAGAAAGAAAGAGGACCACTGAATTAAAATATTATGATGTGGTGGTTCTGTGTGTATAGCCTTCATTGCCGTTCTAACTAAAAAATTGATCTGTTATAATGCACCGTTGCCCAGAGAGCTAATGTTTTAATATATGATTAAAGGTTACATGTCTGCTGTGACTTGAGTGATGAAACTTGTCACTCTGACTTTAAACCCAGAATTACTTTTTTTGTTCTGTCAGTGCCCAGCTGATGCTGAAGGGAAGAAATCTAAACTCTAAAGGAGACTATTTTTCTAAGGAACTGGCATTCTGTCAATTAAAGAAGGCTCTGAAAAGCCTCGTGTAAAGCAAAATTTCACTTTTGAGCCCTGTGTTATCTCTGGGTTTCATGTCTTTGTTTTCCCATGTGTTGAGTTGTGATACCCGATAGCTCCTGGAAACACACTCAAACACACACAGAATATGGGTAAACAGCATTTCTCTTCACCCTGACCACCCAATTCACACAGTCTCTACACTTCCATCACTATGATTAGGGGCCTCATTGTATGTGGGACTTTCACGTGAATTTAGTGGGAAACAGTATATGCATCTCTAAACTTATTTAACTTAACAATGGGAGTGCTTAGATGAGGAAGAACCCATGTGGTAGTCATATATGGTGAAGTACAGCTACTATGTGAGAGTAATATAAAAAGTAATATTGTGGCTTGGAGGTGAACTGTATTTTATATTTTGTTTTTGAGAGTCCAGTTTGGCATGGTAGAAATATAAATTTTGGCAGAGAATAACTGGATTCTGAAAAGTTTCCTTAAATGATTAATGAGTGAAGCATCTTTTAGTTTTCCTACCTAAGTGCTCTGCATATAGGAAGTGCTCATTTTGGCTACACTGAGTGTTCATGTCTGTTCTTTTAGAGTATTTTTTGTTTTACTGACTTTTGTCCAAAAATCACTTAGAAGACAGTTTAAATAATCAGTTTGAAACTATTGGGTTAATTTACTTCTTAATCCGCAGAAGGAAAAAAATATAACGTTTTCACATTCTTTTGGGTGTTTTGGAGAAAGAAAACAATTTTAGCTAAGAACTAGTGTTAGAATTATCTTGCATACAACCTTAGAGCTCTTACCTAATAGTAGAAACAAAACAGGATTTAACTATAACATAAAGGGCTTTGGGAAAAATGATAGCTACTATAATCATAATTATCGATTAAGATCAAAATGAAAAAAGTATAGAAACTGGCTCACTTTTTTAAGTCAAGAAGTTTTGTTAGTCTCCTTTTGTTAGACCACTGCTATGTAAAATCTTAGAAAGTTTTCAATGATCACATATATTTATAGAGTATTTTAAGCAAAGCTATTCCTAAAGTTATTGAACATTTGATTAACCTGATTCAAATATGAGGAGATCTGTTTTTTTGGAACAAATTTAGAAATACTGTGTTATGTTTAGCTTAAACATACATTTCTCACAAACTATAGTTTTATGAGACTAGACTCATTTTGCTGCACTGAGATTCACTTAAGATAATATATTTTCAGTGTGTCCTGGAATAATTGACATTGCATATATGTCTTATATTTTTAAGATAATATAGGTACTTGTATATTTAAGCTTCAGACATGACTAGAATATGAATATCTTATTTTTTTCTGCTAGATCAAATTACTGTTAGTTATATTCTGAAGAGAAATGCATGTGATTTCACAGATTAATTACATTCTTTGAGCACTTAGTTGCCAGTGTCTGACAGGTAGTCAATCAGGAAGATTGTATATGGTAGATTGTATAATAAATACACATAAAATTGGTATATTAGTGCCTACACAGTGCTGGATTAATAGAAATATACAATCCTAGGGAGCTCATACCCTAAAGATAAAATCCCATCAACACTACTTATTCCTAAGATTGTTAAATGTTTGAAGCAAAATAAACTCTAAGTGAAGTTAAAAGGAGAATAGAAAGGGTGATGTGAGGGGAATCTACCCCCAGCCATGCTGTGATCGCTGGTAGGTAGGAGGTGTGATTAGTCAATACAGAAGACCTAACATATTTTGTCTGTGATGTTCAATTAAGCCAAAATAGTAATAACTATTAATATGAGCAATTATAAGGAATATCGATGGCATAAGATCTTGAAGTCTTAGATTTCATTTCAGTTCAGTTAATTTGTTGAATGTCTGCCACATGCTAGTCACTATGCTGGGTATATTAACAAAATCCTACCTTCCCGGAGCTCATAGTTGGGCAGAGGGAACACTTGTGTAAATATTTAATTATAACATGTGTTTTATTTTTTTTTAAGCCGAAGATACACAAAAAACTGAGAGCAAAGAAAAAGTTGAGACTATTTATCCCTGGAGGAATGAAAAAGTCTGAGTTTTTAAGGCTGAGTAAGAGCTCAGAGAGGGTGAAGACACTTGAGGGAACCCATGTTGTTAATTTTGGCCTAGGAGATTTTTAAATGAATCAGCAAGATTATGAACAAAATGGAAATATAAATTTAAATGGCCAACAAAACAGAATAAGTCATTCCTATTTATATTTATTGTTACCTATGGCTTTTCAGCTTCCTAAGTTTTAAAATGTTTAATTATTGTTAAATCTCTTAGATTAAAGGAACTTTTCCATGAAATAAATAAAAATAGGAAGTTAGTATATAATGAGAAAGATTCCATCTGACCTTTCATGAACCTTAGGGTAGTAGCTGACCTCGAGATTCCCAAGGTCTATTGACATAACATGCACTTTTTGTAAATGAAAACTTTTAAAAAGATAAATCCATTTTTTTTCTTTGAAGATAATAAATTCTCATTTATAGTTGGAGGTACATATTAATTTAATACAAATTAGTATAATGCTTTAGTTGAGAGGGGTGTTTTTGTTGTTTTTATAGCATTAGCTTTCTAATAAGGTTAATTTATTTAGAAAGGAGAAGGTTGTTTTTACTTCATAGTATTTTTTAGGTTTTCTGCTGGTTCCCCCAAAATGTTCATGAGCATTAGTCATCCATAAAATAAAAACTGCTTCTCATCTACTGTGAACCTTCTAATATTTCAGTATCATGGGACCTCTGATTTGTGAGGTGCAGTAAAACTATGTCATATGAAAAGAACCAGACCAGGGGCCAAAGATAACAGTGTTCTGTAGACTCTCAGTGGCCAGCAAAGATTTTGTTTTACAAGATTGTGACCATGTTTGGTCAGTAAAGCTAAGACAGAGGTGAATGAAAGAATATTACTTTAAAGGCATTAAAGTACATGCTAAAATAAAGCATTTTTAGTGCAAAGCATTCCAAATGGGGTAGAAGTCCAGAGTCAGTATAGACTAGCCAAACACAGCCTATGTTTTCCATCTGCGGGTGCCAGTACATGGGCGGCATGATGGCCACTTGAGCATTTACTGCCCTAAAAATATAGCCAGTACTAAAAATCTCGATTCCATTATTCTCTTCTTGTTTCTTTCCTCCCTCTCCCCCTTCCTTTCATCCTTTCTTTTTTTCCTTTTGAGAGTTCACATGAACTTTGGTTTAAAAGAGACTAATTCCCATCTCATACAACCAAGCCTGCAAATCAAACACAAAAATTGTTTTAATACTTTTAAAATTTCATTTGTAAGGCTGGGGAAGGGGCATATTTTAGAGAAAACAAATTGAACCAAGAAAAATGACTTTGGCAAAGTTATTTAGCCTCATTAGACCACACATTACTCATTAATGAAATAGGTTATTGAACTGCACTCTTCTTAGCTAACTTCCAACTCTAAAATGTCATGGTTCTCACTTTCCAATTTTTTAACAATCTTGTGATCTTTTAGAAGAGTAATAACTGAGTGTGCGTTCTTCTACTAAATGCCAGTAACAAGTCATCATCAATATGATCAAATTTATAAAACCTGAACTAGATAAATGGTACAATAAATTAAAAAATACTGTATTTGAACGAAGTCTCAAAAGTAAATGGTTAGATGTTCTTGGTCCTTACATTGGGATTAGTATTCCACTCATTTGAGAAAGACTTCATGAAAGGAATGAGGTTTGAAGGAATTTTTAAATTTTTGGTTTATTCTTAAGTGCCCAGAAGAGATTTGTGTAAGTTACACTGCTACTTTTCCATAGCTTTCTGAGTAAAAAGAGAGAATTTAAATGCCTTCTCTGCTGCATACTGACTTGTTAGAGAGACTGAAAGAAGAGCATTACCAATCCGATATCTTTATTCTGCCTATTTACATTTTACCTATACAATTATGTATTATTTACTTACTAACTATATGGAAATATGTCTTATAATTTAAAGGTGCACAAATATTAGCATGAATCCTTATTAAAAGATTGCAAGCTACCGTTCATGATTTGGAGTTGAAAGGTATTTGGGGGTAAAATATGGAAAAAAATGATAACATCTTAAAAGAAAGCATAGAAATATTTATTAGGAACATAAACTAGATGAGGCAAATCCCCAAAGAACATTCAGAATGAACTAATATGCCGTGCTAATAAGAATCGAAGGGTTCCAGATGAATCCATTTAAGGATATCTGATATTGCCATTAATGATCTCTTAACTAGCCTCTTAAATTTGATCAGCTTCAGATTTTCTGCTGAAGAAATTAAAAAAAGAAGAAAATATCATTGTGAAATATAATCAGCTTGCTTTCTCCCTTCTCAGACATGAAATCTAACATGGAAATTTTGCTTTCCTTAATCTTTCTTGCAGAATTAAAAGGAAAGAAGATTGATGTTTTGGTAGATATCTAAAGGCAAGTATTGCCTCAAACTCTGCCTCCTTTCAATTGAGAATTTCCAAATCATGACATAAACTAGGACACTGCAATTTTAGGCAGAACTTCACAACTGTGCTGTTAAAAATTCTGTGTTAAATGCAAAGGGGACTGCTGAAAGATGAGTCCTTATAGTGTGGGGCTCACACATTCTAGGTGCCATTAGAATATTTCAGAGTAAATATCAACATGTTCTTCCTATTCTTTACACCACTTTTGGGTTTCTTACCTCCAGGAGGTGTGTAGAAATAGTTGAGTTGAGCTTCATGCACCAAAGTGCCCTTAAACTTCACCTCTGTTTCGGCAGACGGGTGACTGGGGAGCGGCTGGTATGCAGGCATAGCAGGCTGAACAAAGGCTCGAAGCATGGTGAATTTCCTGATGTGAACTAATAGGTCAATTTTTTAAAATAAGTATATATCCTGCTCGTGAGCTTATCTCCTTGTAATTTTTTAAAACCTAGAAACCATTCCCACAGTAACATCTCAGTGCTGTGCAAGTTAATGCAACCATATCATATCGCTACAAATTTAGGTTACAGTAATTACTTTAAGTTTTAGAATCCTAAAAAACACATCTTCTTCCTCAGTTCTTTTCAAACTTGTCTTTTTTTCCCCTCCTGAGCTCACTGCCTGCATAAGGATGGGCCTCTCCCGCAGTGGCTTTACAGGAAAACGGGACTGAAATGTGAGGGTAATGGTTTCTGTCAGCCTGTCAGCTCACCACCTCCCTACGGCATGATGATCTCTGGTTTTTATATGTCACCACGACCTACTCTGATATACCCTCTTATGTAGAAGAGTGATAGGTTTGTCCAGGGGCCGGGGACCTTGGGCCTAAGAGACAAAAAACGTCAGTTAGAATGTGTACTTTAATGTAATTCATTGCCCCTTTTCCAGTGGAATGCAGTTCAAGTTGCAAAACTATTTTAAGGAGAAAAGAATTAGGCCCAGTTCTACATTTTATCTTGCTGCTACCTTTCAATAGCCAGGACTGTTGGTAAATCTGTTCCCCGCCCCACCTCGTGCTATTTAAATTTTATGTTCAAACTAAATATTAACTGGAATGAAAAGAGCTGTTTCAAAATGATCCATTTTTATCTTGAGGTCATGTTGCTTTAGAGATAAATGGTCAGGCCCTAAAGAAATCTCCAAAATGTCTTACATGACACTTACGAACCCAGTCTTTCCTTCATTCTGCTTTGACATCTGAAAGACGTTTTTATAGCTTTTTTCCTCCCTAAATCTGCATTTCAGTTATCTGTGGAAATGACATTGTCAAACTGCTTTCTTTTTTGTATCAACAGTTTCCTTGGCATCGTACCCTTATGAAAATCTAGCTCCTTATGTCAAATGCCACGAATGTGTAACATCGAAAAGAATAACACTCAAAATATTTCTACTAATATGTTCTTCTGATAGACACAAATGGCTGGTTTTTCCTCTGCCATTGGGCCTTGAATTTTCAGTTATGTTGTGTTTGCCTCCCATGCCAACACCTATCTCCTTTGATAGTTTTGGAAGATTCAACCTCCAAGGACAGGACTAGGTAACCAAAAAGTAGAACAGGCTCCTAATCTTGTCACTAAGGTTAAAATCACCAAAACATAAACATATTCAGACTTATTAAGTAGTTGAATGTCAGTAATCCAGTTCACATTTACTTACAAGATCATGAAGCTAGGTGGGTCAGTATGTAGGCATCTGTGTAGGCAATCAGGGTAGGCATTGATGCTGATGCACTGGAAACAACCTTGAATAAAAAATTTCAAGATATACATTTCATGATCTTGAGATGAAAGAATTTCTTTTTGGTGTAAAGGCTATCATAGCACATAGGCTTCAGAACACACATGTTCTTTTTCAAAAGATTGTCTCTGTATTAAAGGGGAATATCTGTACGTATTTCTAAGAGGCTAAAATGGTCCCATTCAAGAAAAAGCTGTGTTTTTCCACATTTTCACTTGTCACACATGTATGTAGGCAACATGAAGATTCCTGGTATACCAATCATACAAAAAGTTAAAATCCCGTTGCCACATAATTCAGGTTTATAGGGTTCCTTTTTAAGATATCTGTTTAAAATAGCACTAAAAACGCATTTCCTGTACCTTTTGATATCTGAATCATTACTTACAAGAAGCAGAAACTCCATACCAAGGCATTGGTCAGGTGAATGGGGAAAAAGTTATAGTTAAAATGTCATAGCTATTTTAATGAACAAATAATATTCATATAATTAAATGTTTTGAAAGTTTAAATTACTTTTTAAAAATATGTTTTGTTGGTTTTCATTACCCTATCATAACATTGCTGCTACTTTCAATGAAGATTTTTAATTTTTTTAAAAATTAATTAATTAATTAATTTTATGGTGACATCAGTTAACGAAATCCAGTAAGTTTCAGGTGTATAATTTAACAGTAAGGCATATATATATTGCATTGTGTGTTCCCCTCCCATAGTTAGATTTCTTTCTGTCATCATATATATGACCCCTTTTACCATGTCTACCTTGCCTCTTCCTATTTCCTCCTACGCTTTGGTAACCACTAGGCTATTGTTCATGTCCATGAGTCTCTGTTTGTCCTGTTTGTTTGTTGCTTTTAGGTTTATATCTCACACGTAAGTGATATCATGTGGTTTTCAACTTTTTCTGTTTGGCTTATTTCGCTTAGCATGATTATCTCAAGGTCCATCCATGTTGTCACAAGTGGCAGTATTTCACTTTTTCTTATGGCTGAGTAATATTCCATTGTATATATGTACCATAGCTTCTTTAGCCGATCATATATCATAGGGCATTTCAGTCGCTTCCATGTCCTGGCCACTGTGAATAATATTGCTATGAACATCGGTGTGCAAATATCTTTTTAGATATGAGTTTTCAAGTCTTGAGGCAAATACCCAGTAGAGGGATTGCTGGATCATATAGTACATCAAGTCTTAGTTTTTTGAGGAACCTCCATAGTGTTTTCTATAGTGGCTGTACCAATTTGTAGTCCCACCAGCAGTGTATGAGGGTTCCTTTTTCTCCACATCCTCTCCAACACTTATTACTTGTCCTGTTGGTAACAGCTATTCTAACAGGTGTGAGATGGTATCTCATAGTGGTTTCGATTTGCATTTCCCTAATAGCTAACGATGAGCATCTTTTCATATATTTGTTGGCCATTGTTTGTCTTCTTGGGAGAAGTGTCTCTTCAGGTCTTCTGCCCATGTTTTGATTGGGTTGTTTGTTTTTTTTGTTGTTATTGAGTTGTATGAGTTCTTTGTGTATTTTGGATATTAGGCCCTTATCAGTGGCATTGCTTGCAAATATATTTTCCCATTCGGATGGTTGTCTCTACTTTGTTGATGGTTTCTTTTGCTGTGCAGAAGCTTTTTAGTTTGATGTGGTCCCATTCATTTAATTTTGCTTTAACTTCCCTTGCCTTTGAGGTCAATTCATAAAATCCTCTTTAAGTCTAAGGTCCTTGAATTTAGTCCTATGTTTTCTTCTATGCAATTTATTGTTTCAGGTCTTATATTCAGGTCCTTAATCTATTTTGAGTTAAGAAGGTTTTTTAAATGTATATGTAACCACTGCATTGTTTACATGATTAATACTACCAGATCTTCAACTAGATATTTATAAACGTGTTTTGGAACTGTTTAGCCTTTTCTATAAAAATAATGTAGATGAGCACATACTAAAGTATATAATTTATTTGAAAATTGTTAAATGAATCAATAGCAACTATATTATACTGCATTTTTCTTTTATTACTAAATGATAGTCATAGTCATTTCTAAGCTTTCAATAGTTGTAAATTTTCTGTACATACATTTTGAAGTCAGAGATTTATTTTTGAATTTTATTTTTTCCTTCACCCTGTCCTAACTTTCATCCTACAAAGCCAGTTTCTCAGTTAAAATATTCCTGGGAGAAGGAGAAAGGAGAGAGATTTCTAAGCCTCATTTGTGTAGCAGGTTTCTGAATACTTAAAAAAAAAAAAAGATAAAATATGTGTGTAGAATGTGCAAATGGAATATAGAAACATTACATTTCAAAACCAGCTTAGAAATATTTCATTTTCCATCTCCATTCATTAAGAAGCATTTATCAAATGACTATTATGTTCAGGTGCTGCATTTTTCAGGACAGCATACTTTATCGGAGAGTGTATGTGTGTGTGTGCATGCACAAGACCACTACAGATTTCTCTGTGGGCTTAAAAATTCCAGTGCTAGATTTGCAAGCTTTAATTCCAATGATTGGTTTCATTTATTCAATAAGTATATTTTCCTTCAAGATGGAAAAGGAATTTCTTTCCATTTTGTAGTTTTGAATATGCTCATAATTTGTTTGATGTGTTTTTTCAGTGTCCATTTATGGAATTTGGTTTTATGATAAGGAAGAATGCCAGAGAATTGCAGAGCTTATGAAAAAGTAAGTGCTGAAAGGCTAAGTACTCTTTCAGGACGTGGTGCTTTTGTTTGTATTTCTAAGTGTGTGTAACTACACTATAAGAGAGGTACCTCTCTTACAGCAATGGTTAGGAAAACATTATCTTATAAGTGAAAAATAGACATAAATACAACTTTTTTACATTTTCACTAGGTTCACCCCATTTTTTACTGCATGTATGAAATACCTTAAGATGAGTTGTTCCAGATGACAGTTCTACTTAATATCTTATTTGTAAATTAGCAATTTTTTTCTTTGAAAAGTTATCAGTATGCCTATGCCTATTCGTAAAAAGAATATTCAGAGCCTTTCTAAAAGGCTGCTCCAGATTTCCTAAGATCTTTCATTCCCTTTTTGCCCTAAATGCTTTCCTTTAACTATACACCCATGGTTGTAGGAGCTCAGAATTTTCTCATATCTCAAACACTGTTGAGTACTTAGGATAGTCTTTATTTTCCATCTCTTTGGAAATATCTGACTTAATATTAGTTTAGCGATCAGTAAACAGTCTCTCTCTCTCTCTCTCTCTCTCTCTCTCTCTCTCTCTCTCTCTCTCTGTTATTAATCTCTTCTTCTTTTAATACCATGATACCTTGTGATTTGTCCCATTCCGCATTTTGGGAAACTTAAATTACTGTCTGATTTTCCCACTCTTGGCTTCCCTGATGGCATTGAAAGGAGGGCCCAAGTAAGCACGCTGCCTCCTCTATAACTGGTCAGCTCTGATCAGTTCTTGAGCCCCAGGGCTGCTGGCTGTGAGGCAGTTATTTTCCTGCTTTTTATAGGGATGGTTTAGAGCCTCAGAATGAAATGAATTTCCCACATGTGCTGTATCTCAGGGTGTTGACTGGACTAGCAAAGCACATAGCATGGCTCTGCCCACGTGATTTAACAAAGCAGCTCTGTCTGCAAAAGAACCATTTTCCAATTTTAAATCTTAGGCAATGAAATAACTAAAAAGTGACCCCAAAAAAATGAAACGTGGGAGTACTGTTTTTTATAAATAATTGATTTCTGAAAATCTAGCTTGTGATAGCTCATTTTAGGTAAGTAGCTCAGGTTGCAGAGGGTGATTGTTCACCACCATAACAACTAGTTCCTAGGACATTCATGTTATTGTAAACTGTGCAATGGGTAATGATAGCAGTATTTCATATGGATTAAAAAATACCCTCTATAGCTCAGCCAGAGGCCATGTTAAAATTGTTAGCATTCTGCGGTAATTATGTAACGGCTGAGGCAGGAAATTGATTGTTGACCAGCAACAAGCAGCTGATTTGTGTGGATTCTGAGCCCTTCCTCAGAATTAAATCTCTCAAATTCTCAGATTTCTTTGGCCACAAACTTCATGGCAATTATAAAAGAATTTGAGCTGAAAGTCAAAGCACACACACAAAAAAAGTATTTTTATCAGCATCACCTAGCAGCATATAGGAGCAATCTGGTCTCCCTTCTGTATTGTTTTCAGGAAAACGGAAGAGATGCCGCATTGATCTGTTTTTTTTTTAAGCTCCTTCTTCTAGAATGGAGCTTTCACTGTGTTTCTAAACTGCCAGAGAACAGGGTTCGAGTTGCTGGAATTAACCTTGCTTTGACTCTAAGGCACTTTGGAATGAAGAAGAAAATTCTTATTTGTAGTTTGCTCACTGTTTGAGAACTCCAAATTGAGTTCCTCAGCAATTAATGAGTGCTTTCAAATGTTCTAAATGAGGAGTAGGCAAATTTATTCTGAAAAAAACCAGAGAGTAAATTTTTTTTGAAAGGCCATAGGGCCTCTGTCACAACTACTCAACTCTGCCATTAGTGTGCAAAAGCATCCATAAATGACACATAAACAAAAACCAGTGGTGGGCCGGATTTGACCTTGTTGACTGGAGTTTGCCCACTCCTATTCTAGATTCATATGTCTAGTCAGTGTACTCAGGACCTCAGATCTCATTTTTCTTCTTTTAACTCTTAAGCGGTCTTATTTCTAACATGATTATAACAGGATAAAAACAACTGGGTGAGACTTGGATGGCTTTAAAATTATTTGTGTTGAATTGGTTTTTCTTGTGTGGATCTTCCCCTCTACTTTTATAGCTTAACTCAATATGAACAGTTGAAAGCCCATCAGGGAGCTGGAGCAGGAATCTCCCCAACGATCCTCAATTCGGGAGAGGGCAAAGAAGTAGATATCTTACAAATGCTCACCAAGGCCAAAGATGAATACACAAAGGTGAGTTATTGTCTTCCCTTATGATACATACTTAATTTCCACAGTGGGAATGGAATCACTGAGAAAGACTTACTGCTTTTCCTCCCACCAAATAAAATTATATGAAAAAAATTTTTTATTTTGCTTTTAGTAGGCTAAACAAGACTGCCTTTAACTGGATTAAAAGGTAGCCTGAGAAATCAGTAACCTTCATAGATACGAATAGTATCCAATCAGAAGATTTACTAAAGTCCCATTTACAGTAGCAACAAACTAATAGAAATTATTTGGAATAAAATTACAAGAAATGAGCAAAACTTACATGAAGAAAACTTTTAATCTTTTTCCAGTTTAGAAAAAAAAAGTGCAGCTTGCTATCAGCATTCGTTTAACATTGTGTGTAGGAATGCTACGTTTTCTACGATTTGACATTGTCAGGCACTCAAACTAAAAACAGAATGCTATAAACAGAATGATGCTTTTGTTTCCAAAGACTATTGATGTACTAGAGCAATGCAAAAATAATAATAAAAGCGAGATATTCCATAGCAAACTTTGGGGGTAAGGTTAGGACTGTAATCAGTTAACTATCTCAGGGTAAATGCTTCAGCTACAAGTGCTGCTGGCGAGTATTCTCAGGGCAGATGGGGGTTAAACATTATTGAAAGGTATAAAAATAGACTTGAACAAATGGAAATATATGTCCTGATCTTGGATAAGGAAATAAAGCTTCAAGTTCTCATAGATTAATCTATAAATTTAAGATGATTCCTAAACAAATACAAACTTGTTTCTTTTCTGGAGTCAGAAAAGGTGATTATAAGGTTCACATGGAAAAATATACAAGGAAGAATAGCTGGAGAAAACCCTGGCAAAGCAGAGCAATACTAGGTGGGAGAGAAAGGGAGACCAAGCTCTACCTACCTGATACTAAGACATTAAAGCCCAAACACTTAAAACAGTATGGTATTGATGGTGCTGATATGTAAATGGCCAGATAAACCAATGGGACAGAAGAGAAAGTCCAAAATGAGACCCCAGTGTATGTGAAATTTAGGGTATAATAAAGATGAAAATCTCAAATAACTGGTAGGCATTTGGAAAAATATAAAATTGGATCTGTACCTCACACCATACGCCAGGATAAGTTCCAAATGTAGAATAAATTTAAATGTAAAAATAAAATTCTTCAAGTACCAGAAGAAAACTTGTATGTTTGTTTTTTTTTTTAATCTGGAATAGGGGAAATCTTTTTAATTATGGCGCAAAACCCAAAATCAATTAATTTAACTACATAAAAATAAAAAATAAGATGTTGCTTGATTTAAAAAACACACAAGCAAAGTGAAAAAGATGTTAAAAACTGGGAAGAAATATTTACACCTAAATAACAGAAGATTAATTTTCCTATCATATAAATCACTTTTATAAAAATCGAGAAATAAAAGATTAACACTCTAGAAACATGAGCAAAAAATAAAATTAAGAGAAAAGAAAAGAAAACCCTAGAATTTGAAAATTAGATAAGTGTACATAGCCTAATATCATATTACGACATAATTAGAAAAGAAATTAGAATGACTTCAGAACTCCTTATTTGAACTGAACACCCTAGTGGATTATATTTTAAGGACTAAAGAATTGCAAAGAAATTATAAACTTTGTTCAGTGGATTTCCTGTTAGTAGTAATATTGGCATTGTAACTTTTCAGCTGTCATGGGATATAATAAAAGAGTACAGTTGACCTTTGTACAACGCAGGGGTTTGGGGCATTGATACCCCTCCACACATGGTTAAAGATCTACATATAACTTTTGACTCTTCAAAAACTTTACTAATGCCTACTGTTGACCAGAAGCCTTACTGATAACATAGAGAGTTGATTAACACATATTTTGTATGTTATATGTATTATATACTGTACTCTTAAAATAAAAAGCTAGAGTAAAGAAGATGTTATTAAGAAAATTACAAGAAAGAGAAAATACATGACTGTATTTATTGAAAAAAGATACATGTATAAGTGGGACCATGCAATTCAAATATGTTGTTCAAGGGTCAACTTTGTGGTCAGAACAAAACCTTCAGTGTAAGAGAAAAAAATTAAGTTAAAACTGTAGAATATTGAGTTTTAAGTGGAAATGTCAGAATTAGTTGACATTTTGTTTCTTAAATATACAGTTCCTAACTCTCTGAAAAAGACCTAGAAACAAGTGACAACCCAGTAGCAATAAATACCTCTAGCCTCCAGATTGTTTCTAAATACTGTTCCCGTCTAAAAGATATCAGGGTTCTTTAAAGAAACTCTTGATTCCAGGTTTAAAAGAGGAAAGTCAAACAAATAGGGCCATGTGAAAGAGGCACAGCAATCAGCTTGAAGGGACCACTAACCAAAGCATCGAAATCTAACATCAACAAGAATGACTGCAATGGGTTGAAACTCACTGAATATATAAAATCTATGAGTTTATGGTGATGAGGGAGAGCAAGCAACCAAAAATATAAACAAAAAAAAATAATTATTGGCCATCCTTGGAAGTATTAGGACACCAGCTCCTTCCTCTGAAAATTGTTTGTTAATGGAAAAGAATTAAGCATTTATTCTACCTGGCCAGTATGGACCATATTTCAGAGTAACCAAGTAGTCCTGGTCAATGAGGGAAAGTTCTTCTCTATCAAAGAATTCCAAGAATTCCCCTTCTAACTATAGATGGAATGATAGAACTTAAAACACCCCAGTAAAATAATTGATTCGGGCAATGATCGTCAGTAATGTTAATGTTGACCCTTATGAGAAGAGTTGATGGAAACTTGCCCATAGAAGGATTAGGCTGCCACCACCTGAACCCACTGAGCAGCATCATCAAAAATTGAAAAACCAGACATGTCCCTCCTAATGTGAAATAATGTGAAATATATAGCACGATCTTGAAATATTCTTGCCAGAAGAGTTGATCCTGAATCTAAATCTTGAGCTCTAACTTTCTGGTTTATAGAAAATGGAAGGGAGGAGGGGTGAAGGGCAGGTACCCACTCCCGACTAACTCTTAAAAGAACAGAGAACACACACACACATGTTCATCATAGCTTTAGAGACTTCACTTTATATTATATCTAAAACTTGGAATGGTTTTCCCCTCATTTTATTTTCCCTTCAGAGTTAACATATTCTTCAGGGCCCAGTTAAAACGCCACTCCGTACATGGAGTTTTCCCAGATCGCCTTATTCAAATTAATTGTTTTTTCTACTGAACTTACCAGTCTGTTATTATTTAGAACTTATTTTGTTCTTTCTTATTTATTACATTTACATCAGCTTCTCCCACTACACTATAAACCTGTTAAGGTTGAAACAACATTACTATGTCTCCATAGAGTCTCCATATGATTATTATAGTGTTGACATGAAGTACAGATATCTAATCAGTGTACAGACTGTACTTTTCTATAAAATCAAATATATGTTATGGATATAACATTAATTGCTCCAACTGTGAGATAAATAACAAGAAATAATTCCTTTTGCCATGAATAGCCAGATGATAAAATATAACCTTCTAGAAGCACCTACATGATCATGTTATTTCTCTGTTCTAAATCTTTCTTGGTTTCTCATTGCCTAGTATATGAACTTATAGACTCTTTAAGCCTTTCGTAACATGGCCTCAATTATTCTTCCACCCCCCTACAAATATTTGAAACTCCTACCAAACAGAATAACAATCTTGCTTCCTCAAAGCACCTTTTCCCATACTACCCCCTCTCCTTCCTTACCTGTCAAATATGATCAGTCTTATAAGGCTCATTTCAAATGTTCTTTGTTCATTCTTTTATTCCAATCTATATACCCAGATGTATATGCTCCCCCATTAACGTCCATTGCATCTTTATATTTGCCTTATGTTTGTATTATCTCCTCTCCCACACACCAACGGACATTTCAGGAAATGTGGAGATCATGAGCAAAATGGTTCTGAGATATAGGAAAGAAAAGAAATGGAAAGAGGGTAAAAGAGAAAGAAAACACTTTCCTCAATTCTTGTTGTGAGGAAGTACATTTTCCATTATTGGAAGTTGTCAAGAGGCTGAATGATTACATATTGGGGTGGTATAAAAGAACTTTACTTCTCTAGATGAGTGTTAAACTAAATGACATCTGAGATCCTTTCCAACTCTAAAATTCTTAAATTCATGAAAATCCCAAAAAGTAAGAAGAGGAAACATTTTGTGCTAGAGGTATATGATATTGGTAAAGTGAAGCTTCGTGATACCAGATACAACTTTTTATGTGAAATTAATAAAATAATTTGAAAATCTTATTTGGGTCATATTTTATGCTTCCTCCCCTAAAAATAAGCTTTCTATGAATTTGCTGTAAGGAGCAGTGGTGTTAGTTTGAGCGTCATCTCCTTTACCTCCTTCCTTCTAGCTGAAATGCAAATGAACAATAAAATAACCAAAACTCAGTAAGAAAAAAAAACCAGGCCAGAAATGATCTATAGGCTGCATAGGTAGTATTCAGAAGTGGACTATTTTGTGCTTTGTGGTTTTAGGCAATAAGAGTTCGCTTCTAGGTATAACTGTGATTGTTTATGAAATTAAAGAAATTATTAAGTATCTTTTGATGTTCGATGAAAAAATTCAAAAAAGTATAAAAAAGAAAATAAAGACCACCCATAATATTAAAACCCAAAGATTTCTACTTTTAACACTTTTAGTATATTTTCTTTGAGACTTTTCTCTTGGCATAGGTATATATGTTTGTATGTTTGTGTATGATAAAATAGGATTATGTGACATAGTTTTTGAGGCTTTAGAGAAGTGCCTCAGGTTCTCTATGAAGAATCCATTATATACTTTTACTGAAACTGTGGTTTTTCCCCCCAAAATATTTTAAAGTTATTTGGGTTGGGAGAAGAATAGAAAATTAAAGAACTGGAAAATGAGCTACAAACTATTGAAGTGGATGATGTTTAATTCTGAGCAATTTGATAGAGAGCAATTTTTATGTAAAAGCAAGGCTTCACACATAGATGGACAATTATAGTGACATAGAAAACAGCTTCTAGCAGTTTTACTTAGAAAAGTCTATCTGGGGTTATGCATAGCAGCAGCCTCTTGGCTCATGTGGATATGTGCATAACAAAGGTGGGAAAAATCTATTTTTCTTTGCTTAAAATTACAGAAAGAGTTATTCAGTGAAAGTAAGCTTAGCTTCCACTTTCTTTTAAATAGAAAGCAGAAGTTAAAGGCTTTTAACGCTAAAAATTTGTAAGTGGCTATATCTTAGGCTGTATTCTTATTTTGTGTTAGTCAGCTACATCTTGGAAAGCCAGACTAGTTGGTTCATGCAGCCATACCACTAACCACCATCACTCACCTAAGAAGAATTAGAAAAAACATTTGACACAAAAAGTAATTTCACATCCCATTTAACACTAGTGCCAAATCCAAGTTATTGACAGAATTCTTGGAAGAAAATAATTAGTCCTTTGTACAGTTAACTTCATAAACCTAAGTGACTTCATACCTCTATGTCTTCAAATTAGAAAATACAACCCAATAACTGTAAAATGCATTGGGAACCTTGGGTTCCTGAGGGACAAGATCATGTTTATAGCTCATTCCAAGTCAGGGACAGTGTGAAATATTTTCCGGCCCGAGGCCTTGACTATAGAGAGTCTGTTGTACAAGAGGTAGCATTTTTACATTCAGTTTTATTTGGTGTTGTAACAAGTCAGACACCTATGTCGTTGTCGTGCTCTTTTTTTCTTTCTTGCATTCATTTTATTTATTTTTTTACTTTTTCCCTTCCCCACTCCTTTCTCCTTCTGGTAACCACTAGTACATTGTCCATGTCCATGAGTCTCTGTTTGTTCTGTTCATTTGTTGCTTTTAAGTGTATATCCCATATAAGTGATATCATGTGATTTTCAACCTTTCCTGTCTGGCTTATTTCACTTAATATGATTATCTCAAGGTCCATACATGTTGTTGCAAATGACAGTATTTCATCTCTTCTTATGGCTGAGTAATATTCCATTGTATATATGTAACACAGCTTCTTTAGCCAATCATCTATCGTAGGACACTTTGGTTGCTTCCATGCCCTGGCCATTGTGAATAATGCTACTATGAACATCAGTGTACAAATATCTTTTTGTATATGTGTTTTCAAATCTTTGGGGTAAATACCCAGTAGAGGGATTACTGGATCATATGGTAGATCAAGTCTTAGTTTTTGAGGAACCTCCATACTGTTTTCCATAGTGGCTGTACCAATTTGCAGTCCTACCAGTAGTCTATGAGTGTTCCGATTTCTCCACATCCTCTCCAACATTTATTATTATGTGTCCTGTTGATTATAGTCCTTCTAACCGGTATGAGATGGTATCTTATAATGGTTTTGATTTGCATTTCCCTAATAGCTAGTGATGTTGAGTATCTTTTCATATATTTGTTGGCCATTTGTATGCCCTCTAGGGAGAACTGTCTGTTCAGGTCCTCTGCCCATTTTTTGATTATATCATTTTTTTGTTGTTGTTATTGAGTCATATGAGTTCTTTGTATATTTTGGATATTAGTCCCTTACCGGAGGCGTTGCTTGCAAATATATTTTCCCATTCAGATGGTTGTCTCTTTACCTTGTTGACAGTTTCTTTTGCTGAGCAGAAGCTTTTTAGTTTGATGTAGTCCCATTCATTTAATTTTGCTTTGACTTCCCTTGCCTTTGAGGTCAAATTCATAAAATCCTCTTTAAGCCCAAGGTCCTTGAGTTAAGTTCCTGTGTTTTCTTCTATGCAATTTATTGTTTTAGGTCTTATATTCAGGTCCTTAATCCATTCTGAGTTAATTTTGGTGTGTGGTGATAGACAACAGTCTAGTTTCATTCTTCTGCAGGTGGCTCTCCAGTTATCCCAGCACCATATATTGAAGAGGCTTTCCTTTCTCCACTGTATGTTTTTGGCTTTTTTGCCAAAAATTATTTTCCCATATAATATGGGTTTACTTTTGAATTCTCGATTCTGTTCAATTGGTCTGCATGTCTGTTTTTCTGCCGTTGCCATGCTGTTTTGATTACTGTTGCTTTGTAGTATAATTTGAAGTCGGGCAGAGTGAGACCTCCGGCCTCATTTTTTGTTCTCAGGATGGCTTTGGCAATTCTGGGTCTTTTGTGCTTCCATACGAATCTGATGATTTTTTGTTCTATTTTTTTAAAAAATGCTGATGGGCTTTTGATGGGAATTGCATTAAATCTGTATAATGCTTTAGGTAATATGATCATTTTAACTATGTTGGTTCTTCCAATCCAAGAACACAGAATATCTTTCCATTTCTTTGTATCTTCTTCAATATATTTTAATAGGGTCTTGTACTTTTCATTATATAGGTCCTTCACATGTTTCATTAGATTTATTCCTAGGTATTTCATTTTTTTTGTTGCAATTGCAAAAGGAATTATTTTTTCCATTTCTTTTTCTGACACTTTGTTATTAGAGTATAGGAATGCTATGGATTTTTGAACATTGATTTTGTATCCAGAAACTTTACTGTATTTGCTTATTGTTTCTAGTAGTGTTCTTTTGTAGTCTTTAGGGTTTTCTATATAGAGAATCACTGTCATCTGCAAATAGTGACAGTGTGACTTCTTCATTTCCTATTTGGATGCCTTTTATATCTTTCTCTTATCTGATTGCACTCGCTAGGACCTCCAATGTTTTATTGAATAACAGTGGTGATAGTGGATAGCCTTGCCTTGTTCCTGATTTTAGAGGGAAGGTTTTGAGTTTTTCACCATTAAGTATAATGTTGACTGAGGGCTTGTCATATATGGCCTTTATTATATTAAGGTATCTTCCTTCTATACCAATTTGTTGTGTTTGGATCATAAATGGGTACTGTATCTTGTCGAAAGCTTTTTCTGCATCTATTGATATGATCATATGATTCTTATTTTTTGTTTGTTTATGTGATGTATCGATATATCACATTGATTTGTGTATGTTGAACCATCCCTGTGTCTCTGGGATGAAGCTCACTTGCTCGTGCTATATAATCTTTTTAATATGTTGCTGTATTCGCTTCGCTAGTATCTTATTTAGTATTTTTGCATCTTTACCAGGTTCTGGTAGTAGGGTAGTATTGGCCTCATGAAATGAGTTGGGAAGTGTTGCCTCCTTTTCAATTTTTTGGAAGAGTTTGATCTTATTTGCATACTTGGTAGAATTAGAAATTCTACCATAGAAATTAGGAAGAGTTAAATCTTCTTTGTATACTTGGTAGAATTCACTGGTGAAGCCATCTGGTCCTGAAATTTTTGCTTTTTGGTAAGTTTTTGATGATTGTTTAAATTCTCATACTGCTGATTGGTCTATTTAGATTTTCCAGTTGTTGATTTAGTCTAGGAGGGTTGTATTTTTCTAAGTACTGGTCTGTTTCTTCTGGGTTATTAAATTTAGTGTTATATACTTTTTTCATAGTATTCTTGTACAATCCTTTTTATTTTTGCAGTGTCTGTCATAATTTTTCTTCTTTCATCCCTGATTTTATTTATTTGTGGTTTTTTCCTTTTTTTCTCTAGTGAGCCTAACCAGGGGTTTGTCAATTTTATTAACCTTCTCAAAGAACCAGCTCTTTGTTGCATTTATTTTTTCTATTGTTTTTTGTTTTCAATTTAATTAATTTCTGCTCTGATTTTGATGATTTCTTTCCTTCTGCTGACTTTAGGGCTCATTTGTTCTTTCTTTTCTAGTTTTTTAAGATGAAGTGTTAGGTTGTTTATTTGGGATCATTCTTATTTTTGGAGATAGGCCTGTAATGATATGAACTTTCCTCTTATGACCGCTTTTGCCATGACTCAAAAGTTTTGATATGTTGTACTATCATTTTCATTCATTTCTATGTATCTCTTAATCTCTCTTTTTATTTCTTCTCTGACCCAGTTATTCTTCAGTGGCATGTTGTTTAATTTCCATGTATTTGTGGTTCTTCTTGCTTTCTTTTTATAGTTGATCTCTAGTTTCAAAGCATTATGATCAGAGAATATGGTTGGTATGATTTCAACCCTTTTATATTTGTTGAGGCTACCATTGCATCCCAGTATGTGGTCAGTCCTTGAGAATGTTCCATGTGCACTAGAGAAGAATGTGTAAACAGCTGTTTTGGAATGAAAGGCTCTGTAAATATAAATTATGTCCAGTTGATCTAATGTATTATTTAAAGATGTTATTTCCTTATTGATTTTCTTTTTGGATGATCTGTCCATACCTGACAGTGGGGTGTTTAAGTCCCCTACTACAACAGTGTTTTGGTCTCTTTCTCCCTTTGGTTCTGTTAGTAATTGCTTTATATATTTCGAGGCTCCCTGATTGGGAGCATACATATTAGTAAGTGTTATGTCTTCTTGGTGCATGATTCCCTTTATCATTATGAAGTGTCCCTCAGTATCTTTCTTTAACTGTTTTATTTTCAAGTCTATTTCATCCAATATTAGTATCACTACTCCCGCTTTTCTCTGAATGCCATTTGCTTGAAATATCATTTTCTACCCTTTCACTTTGAATCTATTTGTCTTGGTACTAAGATGTGTCTCCTGGAGGCAGCATATGGTGAAGTTTTGATTTTTGATCCAATCTGCAACTCTGTGCCTTTTTATTGGTGAGTTCAGTCCATTTACATTTAGGGTGATTATTGAAATATGGGTCTTCTTATAGCCATTTTATCTTTTGGTTTCTGGTAGCTCAGTGTCTCCATTGCTCCCTTGTCCTTGTGTTTGCATTCTTTATTTTGGTTGGCTTTTGTGGGTTTTTCCTCTGGTCCTTCGTGTTTTATGTTATATACTTTAGTTCTGAATCTTTGGCATGTGGTTACCATTACGATTCTGTAAAAGATATACACACACACACACACACACACACACACACACACACATATACAGTCGTCCCTTTTCTTCTGCGCATGCCTTATCTCCATTCCCTTTTGAGAATTTGGATCTTTGAATCCTCTTCTTTGTTGTCTCAATTTGTTGTTGTATATGCTGAATGTTCATTACTATCTTGCTATAGCAAATCTCTTCTTATTTAAGTTTATAATGCCCTGTTCTTAGTAAGGATTGCACTCCTCTGTTTCTATTTGCCTGATAGTCAGTTTACTCCTAATTATATATATATATATATATATATATATATATATATATATATATATATATATTTTTTTTTTTTTTTCATTTTGTTTTAGGTGAGCTGACCCCTTTCAGTATTTCCTGTAGTGCAGGCCTTATAGTGGAGAATTCCCCCAATTTTTGTATATCTGGAAAGGTCTTTATTTCCCCTTCATATCTAAAGAAGAGCTCTGCTGGATACATTGTTCTTGGCTGGTAGTTCCTTTCATTTAGTAGTTTGAATATTTGATTCTACTTCTTTCTGGGTTGTAAGGTTTGCACTGAGAAGTCCGATGATAATCTAATGGGTTTTCCTTTATATGTTACCATTTTCTTTTCCCTGGCTGCCCTGAGAATTCTGTCTTTGTCATTGATTTTTGATAATTTTAATACAACGTGTCTTGGTGAAGGCCTTTTTGGGTTGAGATAATTGGGTGTTCTATTGACTTCTTGAATTCCAAGCTGCAGCTCATTCTTTAGATCTGGGAATTTCTCATCAACTATTTGTCTGAAAATGCTTTCTAATCCCTGCTCCTTTTCCTCCCCTTTGAGAATTTCCATTATTCTTATGTTTCCTCTCCTGATATCAGCTAGTTCTTGAATTTCTCTTTCATTATTTTTCATTCTTTGGTTTCTCTCTCCTTCCTTCTGATTTATTTCTAGATTTCTTTCTTCAATATCACTTATCCTTTCCTCCATTTGGTCACTCTATTTCCCAAGCTTGTTGTCTCATTTTTCAACTATTGCAGTGTGTTCTTTATCTCTAAAAGGTCTATTCGGTTCTTTTTGAGGGTTTCAGTCTCCTTTTTTAAGAATTCATTCTGCTCATCTAGTTGTTTTTTCAATTCCTGAAATTGTTTACATTATTCATGTCAGATCTCATTGAGTTTTTTCAGAAGTATCATCCTGAATTCTCTGTCATTTAAATAGCATATTTCTATGTCTGCAAGTTTATTTTCTGGAGATTTTTCTCTTTCTTTCTGAGATACCTTGTCACCTTAGTTGTTCATGGTGTTTAATGGACTATTTCTCTGCCTGGGTATTAATGGAAATGTATTCTGCTTTTTTTCCAGAAAGATTTATTTTATAAAGGTCTCTTTAGCCTGCTCCAAAGAAGGCACTTTTCTTTTGGTTTCCAGTAGGTGGAGTCTAAGCCTCTTGGATGCTTTATGTAAAGCCTTAAAAATGCCTTTTCATTTTCTGATAGATGTATAATTACGCTCGCTACCCTCTGTCTCAGTCTCTGTCAGTATTAGCAACAGTTTCAGTACCGTTTGCTCAGATTCCGCTGAGGCTCTGTGGTGTTCAGTCTTGGAGGGTATGGGAGAGGGGCCCTCTGGGTTGGGTTCTGGAGGCTACAGCTCAGCCTCGGTTTTGCAGCTGCAGCCAGTAAAAATCAACTGTTGTTTCTCTGTCGTCTCCACTTTTCTTTCATCCCTGTTTCTCTGTGTTCTGCCTGATATTTGGGCACTGCCATCAGCTGCGTGGAGCTCACAGCACTCCTATGCAGGGCTATTCAGGGAACTCACCGCTCCTTCTCCCCTCCCCCTCCTCCTACAGGTAGCTCTGGCGGCTGTGAATGGCAGCTTCATTATTTCTCCCAGTCCACCTGCAGACACCCGGGGTTCTGACCTGTGGTAGCTCTTATGCACAGATCCCACACTCAGATGTGCTGGTGTGCAGCTTGGGTATTTTGTTGCGTTTTAGTTGCTCAGCTTATTGTTGTTTCAAGAAGAGAGATCCGAGGACATCTCTCACTCCGCCATGTTTCAAGAATGTCTGCTGTGCTCTTTTTGGCATTAATTCTACTGTGTTAGCAATTGCATAGCTGGTTAGATTAATATATGATAATGATTCAGTACTTGAAATGGTGAGGCATGTCTCTTGTTTCTTTCTCTGTGAAATTCTAATTTGTAGTGAGTGACTCAGAGCACTCAGATTTGAATTATTCTGTTTATACAAAAAGTCATTTATTAAATAAAGATGATGTTAGTAATTTTTAAATCAGTGGTTGAGTCAGCTTTACTTTTTGGCGTGTAGACCAAAAAGAGTTTGTTACTTTGATGCTACAACTCTCCAATTTTAAATCAACTGCTAATGGGTAAATAAAACTCTACTGTAATTCAGATATGGTATTTAAGGAATAGTTTTTATCATTGTTTGTCATTGAAAAGTATTAGATTCTATATTTTTAAACTATTACTTTTTAAGCATATTGATAGCCTTGCAAGTATCCAATTACCTAAGAGTCTCTAGGTCTTGCAAGCTAATGCTATTGGTAATATTTTAGGGCACTGAATTGTGCAGCTAAGAAAAATTAAATTTGAATTTGATTTATACTCAAATATAGCTCAGTCAGAAGAGATTAAGGGATTTTTTTTTGTATAGGACACTATCAAAAAAAGCTACCAGCTAGATAAAGAACAAAAAGGTATGCTCTTTCTTTTACACTAAAAATGAGGGGTTTTTTTTTTCTTTTCATTTCAGTGTAAAACTTGTTCTGAGCCAAAACAGATAACCAGTTCATCTGCCATCTACAACAACCCCAATCTCATCAAACCAATTCCAGTGAAGCCCAGTGAAAACCAGCAACAGCATATACCTTGGACCAGCCAGGTACACAGTTCTCTGCTTTTCATATGTGGTGTCTTCTTTATTCAATTACAGTTGACATTCAATATTATATTAGTTTCAGGTATATAGCACAGTGGTTAGACATTTACAGGATTCTTAAAGAACCAGAATTTAGTCAGGGAGGGCCTAGTGCTATTCGAGGATGCTTTAAGGTAAATCCAAAAAAGAGAGATTTGAAGTTAAAGATTTTTTCATTATTAATAATTTACTCTTCCTCAAAGGGGTTAATATTTTACTTTTAGCATTTACCATACTCTGTGCTAACCTCTTGTGGACTCAAACTCCTTAGAGGATAATGTATTTTTTAAAAAACAACAAACTAATAACATTGTGAAAGCTGACAGGAATATTACCCATCAGGCCTGTATTCTGCTGAAGTTGGTGGTTGGTTTCCCAAGGCCACTGAGAGACTGACAGCCAAGGCAACAAAACATTTCCAAGCATCTCTTTGTTCTGGTACAATGAATGCTAGGCGTTGGACTCAGGATGGGATTCCTGTCCTAAGGAGTGGTATGAAATTCTCCTTTAGACCTGATGATTTGGCACTGTATTTACATATAAAATATAAACATAATAGCAGTTTTTGTGTGAGCATATATATATATTTCAGAATGGTAAAGCATTAATGAAATTGCTTTATCTGCAAGTCTCATTATTGATTGTAAATATAATGTGGCTATTTCCATTTCTTATGGTTATTCCTCTTTAAAAATTTTTTTAAAAAGAATTGATTTAAATCAATTTTGAAAATGAACATGGAACCAAAAGACATAAGGACTGACTAATGAATTTTTTTAAATAAGTCTTTTCTAATTATCTTTTTCCTTTTTTTATTGTTTTCCATGAAAATTTTTTATTTTAATAGAGAGACCAGAATATATTAACTTGAGAATGAACCTCTTGTTTTCCTAGCCCAGCAATAGAAAAAGCAACAGAAAAGTAGAGATAATATAGAGCAGGAAGGAAGCAGCTTTGTAATTGGCTGGACCAAGGTAGATTTTATGTATTTTAATGATTTTTTTTAAAAAGCTACTAGTATATAGTTTAAAAAGAAAGATCAAGTTATATTAAATGACTTATGTTTATATCCTTCCCTAAATTTCTATAATTCTGTGAAAAGCTACCAGAAATTCTGAAATCCTCATATTTCTGTATATTCTTAGTATCGTCTTATACTTTGCAGAGTTAGATTTCCTGTTAAAGAGATTATTTACCTTTTAATGTAGGTAATTTTGTATTATAGTGGTCCCCAATCTGTGAAATCCAGGCCCATTAAGGATCATATGCTTGTTTCATCATTCAGCAAATACTAAGATGTAACAGTTATCTTGAGAGTGGTAGGGGAGAATGCTGTGAAAATTGTTTTCATTTAAAAAGTCTCAAATTTGTGGTTTATTATAATTAAGTTTTTTTCATCTTCTCTAATTGATTCTTTGTAAATTGAAGAAATCACCTATTAGGTAAGTTATGTTTTATAGCCCCCATATAACCAAACTGTATGTAGACCCATTTTGAGACATTTTTATTTTTTCCAGACCTTAGACCCTGAACCCCAACACTTGTCCTTAATGGCGCTCTTTGGGAAGCAGGACAAAGCTACATGTCAGGAAACTGTGCGACCTCCACAGACCTTCCACCAGCACCACCAGCAGCAAGAGAAGCTTCCAGTTAGGCAGGGAGTTGTACGTTCCCTGTCCTATGAGGAACCCAAAAGACACTCGCCCCCCATCGAGAAGCAGCTCTGTCCAGCCATTCAGAAACTCCTGATCAGGAGTGCAGACCTCCACCCATTGTCAGAGCTTCCTGAAAACCAGCCCTGCAAGAATGGCGGTACCCATTCTGCTAGGGAAGTTTTTACTGGACCTGCCCAGCCAGGGTCTCTCCAGACCATTGGGACCTCTCATCGTCTACACAGTGCTTCCAGAACTCAGAACCTGTTAGAGAAGCTTCACAGTGCCCCAGGGGCAGTGAAGGAGCACAACCCTAGAACACCAGCACCTGCCAGCTCAGCTGCCCTAAGCTTCAGCACAAGTCTTACTGCTGCCACCCCTGCAACTCCAGTAAAGGGGGTGTCTCAGCCGCAACTGGCACATTTCAATGGCTCCCTTCCGTCTCAGGCACTAGGACATCGGGCTCATGGAAAAGAACAGTCCACACGCCCAAGACAAATGCTCCCTATCTCTGGCAATCAGACAAGTGGTTCTGGAGTGATCTCCCCTCAAGAGCTACTGAAGAAGCTTCAGATCGTGCAGCAGGAGCAGCAGCTGCATGCATCTAACCGACCAGCCTTGGCAGCTAAGTTTCCTGTGGTAACTCAGAGCTCTAGAACAGGAAAACCCTTGGAATCTTGGATCGACAAGACATCCAGCACAGAAAAGCAGGCTCCTCTTCTCCGGGTGAATATCTGAGAGTGGAGGGTTGGGGGGAGGTTTATTGCTATAATGCAGTGAAATTTAGAATCAGCTTCTGTGCTCTAGGGACATTTCTGTTTAGAACAGGTGCCAAAGCCACGTCTGTACATCTATTTATCACCTTAACTTCCTGCCTGGAAAGAGAATCTTTACTCTGCTTAGCAATCTGGGAGCTTCCCTCCTTTCAGAGATGCTTCATTTGCAGAGTTAAATCTTCGCTGTGTTTTAAGGTCTGAAGACATAGGCATGGACATGGACATGGACCTGCATGAGAAAACACAGACATAGGGAAAAACCCTAATCTTTGTGCAAACTTGTGGTCTGCTTTGAGATCATTCTGGGATAGCAAACATCTGACTTCTTGTTATTTCAGCCCACAATTAATTGTTGGTTATTCATTTATTTGGTAAATATTTTTGAGTACTTACTCCCTGCCAGCCATTGAGCTACGTGTGGGTACGAGTAATGAGGAGCACAGATGCGCTGCCTCTGCAGAGCCCGCAGTCCTGGAGGTGCTTAAAGTCAAACATACCATTAACTCCTTAAAGGTGCAGCCTGTTTTTGCTTACGTCACCAGTATAGCTCAGTGAAGGTCGCAAGGGGGATAGCATGCCATCTACCCTACCTACACTCACACAAATCACCAAAGAAGGGAAAATGCTGTAATTTTTAGATATAGTCTATCCTTTAAGGAGTAAGGTTCTCTGTGTTCATCAGTAACTTAGAACAGCTAGAAAACCACAAGCTATTCCACTGCCAGTGGGTAACATCTGGAGATTGGACTCCCCCCCACCCCCATTTGAATTGGTACAAGTTCATTGACATGCGGTGTGTTTAAGAATTAGTAAGTTCTCCCTATGTGTTACGTATATCATCATTGGTGGTTTTGTCATGTTTTGGCAAGTAGCTTATAATGGTTCCTCAAAAATCTTTCCTTTTTTTTGAAAACAAATATTATAAGCTTGTAGCATAAGTCCTTGTGACTGTCAGGCACTGAGTCAGAGTACTCTTATTTATTATTTATTAATATCACAAATCTCAATACCTACTGCTATAGAAACAATGTTTGTCACTCACCCTTATCCTCGTATCAATGTAATATTGTCCTCTTTTTTATAGCTGACTTTTTTCTCTTTAATGATTTATATTGGACATTAGGAAAATTGGGATCAATAATTTAACATAAACGTCTGCATGCACAGTTCTCTTTTCTTTCCAGTGCTCACAGGTGTGGAGCCAAGCAGGAAAGTACACATTGTCAGCCCACACTATGCTCTTCTTAACGGTGCTGGCCGTCCTCCAGGAGCATCCGTTTCAGCCCCTCTCCTCGGAACAGCAGATAGGAACAGGAAAACAAACACCCTACCTTCTTCTAGTCTACTTTCTGCCCAAAAAGATACCCAGGGAATGGTTATAAAATCATAGCAGCTTCTAGATCACTGGCCTTGAGTTCTTCTGGGGCATTAGGAAGCTAGTGATATCTTCTTTTTTTCACCTGAGTTAGAAACAAATGAGAGAGAGAGAGAGCTGTAGGAACCAATCAGGTAGAGATCAAAATGTCACTTGCATAACTGGAAAAGCCACTGGAAAACTTGTTTTTAGGTCTGTTAGCCAAGTGAGGTAGACTGACTTACCCAGACAGGCAAGTGACTGGCAGTGCTGGGCATGACCAGCCCCTGGGGGCCTGCCCCTGCAACTTTAGCATGGGAAAACAGGAAGTGTATGCTCTCTGCAAGCAGGCAAATCCCATTAGGAAAGGCCCCAGGGGGGGGGTGGGGGTTGGGGGGGTGAACCTGAGAATTACGCCTCTCTCCGGATGAGAAGTGAGTGAGGAGGGCTGCTCTCAAAGTGGTTCCTCCACAGAGAAATCGAGAGTGGAATCGTGTACATCCAACAAAGCACATAAGTTGTGGGACCTTTAGGTCAGAGTAGTGGACCACTAGCCCAGAGGAAGAGGTCAGTAGTCCTAAATGCATGTTACCAAGTAATGATAGTAAAGCAGAAAAGTAAAATATTACTCAAAGGCTATGCTTTATGTGCAATGGGAACAGTAGTCACCACCGCAGACTGCCAGACCTGCTTCGCAACAACAAGGGGTCAGTTCTCCTAAGAGCTTTTCCTGTCTAGTGAAATTGTGAACAACTAAGATTTAAACTCACCTTTATCTACTCTTGCAAGTGAGAAGCTGCTTTATCTCTGCATCTGTTGTTTCAATGCGTTGCTACCTACTTCTGCCCTCTGTGTGTTTATTTGCCATGAGCAGGTCATCTCATCACAGCGCATCGCTGCTACAGTGGCCTCTTCTCTGCTCATGTCCCCCATGGTGTTCACACAACCCGCCTGTACCTCACCAAAGGAGCGGGACAGTGGGCTCTTGCCCCTGGGAAGCCAGGATCCAGCTGCCACCTCCACCAGCCTCCTCCTGCCTCTGCAGAGCCCGGAGCCCAATGTACTCACCAGCAGCCCACTTACCAAGCTGCAGCTTCAAGAAGCACTGCTGTTCCTCATTCAGGTAGAAGTCACTCAAGCAGTCTGTTTTCAGTCTTTGCCTGTTGGTAGGACACAGTCTCATGCATAGGGACTTTGTGGCCACTTTGTAGGGAGAAGTAGCTCTCCTTCATTGCACGAGAATAATGTTAACTCCGTGTGTGGGAAGCCAAGAGGGGATGAGAGGGAAATGTGAAATGTGGGTGATTGCTGAAGCTTTAAAGGATTTGGGTGGGAGGGAGAAGTCTCCAGAATTAAAAACAGAAAACTACTAATTAGACCGGTGATTCTCCCTCAGTCCTTAGCCAGGCAGAATAGCCCAGAGACTGCCAGTTTAACTACTGTCTACTTGGCAAAGCCAAAAACTTTCCATAACTAATGGGAGAATTATACTGGCTTTGATGAGGTACCAATGAAGCATATTGCAAGTAAAATCTTATCTAATGCCAAAACAAAGTATACATAGTGGAGGACCTTTGAGAACCACTTGCATTCTCCTAACCAGATGTCGAGAACCACTGACCTAGATCATTTCCTCCCTTCCCAGGCTGCTGTTGGGGACCTCTGTATTTTCACCAGGCTTTTCATGAGACAACCTCGTTCCATATGCCACGTGGCTAGGTTGCCCATCTGTGCAAACGTAACATACCAACCATTGAAAACCAGCAGTGGACTCTGTCCAGCCTTGTCTTCAACCCCACCTAACATTCACATAGGCAATTAAAAACTACCAGCTGCTAGAGCAAGCAGGTAGAGCTGAGCATCTTAGGATCAAAATACCAGTTCAGCTCCAATACAGAGGAATCCTTTTGTTTCTGCCAACAAATAACATTCCTTGGGTCTTTTGATTTTGTTTTCCAGAATGACGACAACTTCTTAAATATAATCTATGAGGCTTATCTCTTCAGCATGACACAAGCAGCTATGAAAAAGACTATGTGAAAGCAAAGCATTTCAAAATTGATTTTCAAGGTCCTCCAGCTCAAGATTCTTTCATGTTAAGTGCTGTTACCCTGAATGTTTCTGCCTTTTTTAAAAAAAGTATGTGTAATATGAAGTAAAACGTTTCAGACTCTTTTTCAGTCAAGCTTAAAAAAAATAATCAAATCCTTCAATATACCTGGTACTATGAATTGAGTGGGTAGATAAATCCTTTGCTCAGGTCACACAGTAAATAATAACAAGCTTAAATTATTTTTTTACATGTATGGGGCCATTCCTTGAAGATTTAGTCTCTCCACAGAGAGGGCTGTTTTGGAAACTTTCTTTTTTATAGCTCGTTTATTCTGTGAATACAGAGAATGTGTGCTGTTCCCATTACTGAGTTCTGTATGCCACAGGGCATACCGACCACAAGGTGGCAGTGTCACCTCACAGACTAAGGCGTTCAGCCTTTACCCAGCCTTTGGAAGTAATGCTTCCATGTCTTTTACCAAAGTAAACCTTTCATTTGTAAAAATCCAATTGGCTTGTTTTCCCCGGGCCTCCGACGGGAAATTATTTCTAAGGTATTTATAGCTAGTTTCTAGAGGATAGTTGTTCTAGGAGTCCACCAATGGCCCAGATTTCCAGTAACACTTCATTTATCCCAGCTCATGCTGTTTCTTTTGGACCCAACCAGCAGAATATGCCTGCCTATGCCTCCAACTGAACGTTTTATTATTTTTAGCAAAACATGCTGAGAGGAAGGTCACAGAAGATTTTAAAGCCTTTTCTTAGCCTCTGAGGATAAGTAATGGATTGTTCAAGGCATAGTGATAAGGAATCTTGAAGGTATGTAGCAGATTGATTTTTAAGTTCTTAGAGATGAGGAGCTTAATCTTGGAAGGAGTAGAAGAGCCCTTGCCGAGTCGTTATGGCCCAAAAGAGTAGGCATGAGAATTAGTCCCTGCTGAGTATCAGTAATAAATAAAGCTTTGCATTTCTATAGCCCTTTTTATACTTGGATCATAAAAAGATCTCCAGATGACTGTGCAGAAGACAGGTTTTATTCTCATTTTATAGGCCATAAAAGGAGGCATGGGAAAAGTAGGTTTCCTCACAGCTTCTGATGCTGAGATTTGGGCTTTCAGCTTTAGACTTTTATTCAGGCACACCGTCAAGCAAAGGGTTTATGGGAGGACCACCTCCCCACTTCCCACAGGAGTGTGCTTTTTCTTCTAAGGAGAAGAGGTGGGCGGAAAGGCAGTGACTTTACTGAACTCTTGTTTTGTGCCATACTCAGGCTGAGGGATCTACTGTCATCCTCCCACGCTTAGGAAGGGATGGTTTCTTTCGATTCTTTGATGTCTCCTACAACATCTAACAGTGAAAACTCATGTGACATCCTAACAAAATACTCGGAGTTAATAATTGCTTATATAATATCTCAATATTCTTATAAGGAGAATGGGTCAAGGAGAGAGACACACATGGATCTATTATCCCAAAATCAATGACTGCTCAGTTTGGTAACACGTATACTAAAATTGGAACAAAATCAATGATATACTTAACTTTTGGCCAACCTGTTTTTTTTTTTTTAATCTCTTTGATCTCATGCTTAGAGTTGCTTCTCTCATTAGGGAGAAATTAATTCCCTTTTAAATGTTTCTAATATATTTGGGGTAGCAAATGGCTAAACTCATGAAATATTTTTTTTTTACCTCAGCATTAAGTAAAATAAAATAGAAAGAAATATCAATTGCAGCACCTAATGTGAAAAGATGCACATGGCACGATAGAGGAATGAACCTAAGCCCAGCATGATCAGACCTACATGGCAAGCTTCTCTTGGGCCTTTTCAGGTCAACACCACAGTTACCTATTTTTGAAAGATAACAAATTCGCCATCCTTTACTGGCTTGATACACTTTAAAAGTGACAGGCCCAATTCATTTAGACCAAAGACTCAGTCACTCTCTTAAAGGACTCTTGGTGATAGAGTTCTTATTCCTTCTACATGGCAAAGCAGATGAGAACTTCTTTGTACAAAGAGACATCTCTAGAGAATTCAAGAAATAGATTAAAAGAGTTATCTAAAGGCACCCAATGTTAGATTTCCTACATAAATTAGTTTCTTTTTCCCATTCTAACCCCACATGCTGAGACCATCACGGACCCCACTCCTAGGTGTCCGGCTATCAGGCAGCAGTTTTAAGCTAACTGAATTTCAAATGGGACTATGAGATTTTGTTTTTAAAGGCGGCATTATTCAGTGCAGTGGATTTCAACCTTGTAGAAGCGATGGAAGTCAGTTCTGCCTGGTGCAGGGAACAGAACACGTCCTTTGTCAGACAGTTCCTAGACAAGCGAACTTTTCCAACACACTGATTTTTGAATTGTAAAATGAAAGTAATACTCATTTCACAGGGTCCTTATGAGGTTTAACTAGGAGCGAATTATGTAAAATAGTGCCTCCTGCCATGTACTCTAGAAGTATGAGTTCCTTCCTGCCCCCCTGCCTTGTCTGTTGTGGCCAGTCCTCCGATGCTGTCATCACCCCTCTGACTGTTAGGATGAAGCCTTCACTTCAACTGCTAGCCTCCATGACCTCAGTGTTCAGTCTGATGTTGACACTTATATATCCATGATCACTTTGCTATACCATCATCTCCCCTTCATTTCTTTATCAATAAAATGAAAAGTTTCACTTATCTCTTCCTTCCAAAGGAAGTGCCATGAATTCTTTAAGACAAAGATGTCAGTTTAACCCAAAAAGCACTGTTGTTACTGCCCTGCATTTCTGGGTAAAGCACCATTTTAATAGAAAGGCAGAGAAGGCAATCCCTGAATGGTCTTCTGAAAAGACACAAAGGCCAGACATGGTGGTAATTTCAGAGAGACAATTTTATTAGCATCTTTAAGAACTTCCTGGTATGGAACCCAGCTCTGCTGATAAACAACTAGTTTCTTCCAGTGGGTTCAAAAGGTAAGCCCAGGGCCAAAACTTCCCAGGCTGAAGGCACACATTTTTTACATCTGATAGGTTAATTCTTCCCTCAAATACTATTAGCCCAACACCTTTCTCGTCTCCTGGGGACAGACAGGACTCTGCTTTCTGAATAAGGAGGGTTCAATCAGAGAAGAAAATACCTTTCCTGAAGAAATTCCAACTATTGAATTACATTAGCCCTCTTAAGTTCTCTTGCGTGCTAAGGAGAAAACTAACAGTGGATACATATTAAGGCTTATATCCCTGAGTGTGTAATACTAAGGATGGGAAGTATCACATCAAAGACCAGGCCTCCAAACTCCAGGCTTCACTTGGGTTCAACCAGATGTCAGCACACAAGGGAAAGGAGAGGAGCTCAGAATTGAACTCTAAAGACGGTCCTGTGCTTCCAGCTGAACGTTTGGAAGGGCTGGGGCGGGGTGGAGGTGTGGGGTGCAGTGTTAAGGGTAATGTTTTCAGATGCTACGCTCACCCCTCCCAGCAATAGAGAAGACTTTTTTCTCTATAATGCCTGCTCTATTCAGACATGTGCCTCCTTTCTTTTCAACAAAATCAGCTTGCTTCCCAGGTTTTGGAACGTCAAGCCATCTTTAAGGATAAATTTATCATTTGCAGCCAGCAGGTTGTAGCAACACTTCCTCATGTAAAGTTGCCTGGCTGCACAGATTGGTGGGTCTCACCAACATTTTGCTGAATACTTGATTTTTAGGTGTCATATGCTCACCATCCTCCTTCCTCTGACAATTAGGGGAGTGAGAGAGGCACTTACAAATACCTGTATATTTAACTCAACCTTGAGTAGATAGATTTTCACCAAATTAAGTTATGAGTAATGCCTTCCAACAGCTAAGAGCCTTGAAAAAGTACACAAATAAAAACTGCGTGTACATATTACAGTCTTAAAACATCACGGGGGAGGTGGAAAGCAGAGCAGTGTCTGTCTGTAACACTCTCTGGGGTCTGGGCTGGGGAGTGCAGACAGGCACTATGGCTCTGAGCCAGGTAGCACAACCCAAACCATGCAGCCTGAGTTTCTTGGACAAATTAAGGACACAGCAGGAAGGAAGTAAAGGATTTCTAAATAGGCAAGTGAAAAGGTGGGATACACTACATTGTAAGCCAAAATCTAAGAATTTCCCTAAAAATCAGAGAACCAAGATGAAAGGTACTAAGTATCCAGGTGAAAGTTAAAGTAAAACATCCCGCTGAGGTTGGCCGGTGTGAAACACACTCGAGGGAGGTTGCTAAGCATCAACAAGGCCACCAGTCCAGGAGACTAGTCCCATGATGGAAGCTGCAGATCCCATCCAGCTGTGTCTACATGTAATTCCATGGAAGATATAACCCACTAAAAGGAAGCTCTGGCTCCTCCAAGAGATTGTTTTTTCTCTTCCTACAACCTGGTGGGTAGATAATGCCAACCACACCTTTTCCCAGCACAGCTAGAGCCTACATTTAGGAGCAACAAAAACCAAGATGGCAGTCCCAACATCTAGGTTGCCATGAGCTCCTTATCCCACATGATACCGTGTAAAGAACATGTACTTAGAGTCAAAGAGATCTGGATTCTAATCTCACCACCTCCTGTCTCTTTCTTCAACAAATGAGTATAAGGGGGAAAATTATTTTCTTTATGGTCATCATGGAAACATAGAAATTGTCACTTCGGGTCAGAGAATGGTCGTCCATTTTTTGCAGTGGCATTTTCTGTTGGACAGCGGCCCCATGGACTGTGCCATGAGAGGAGCTGGTTCTCTGCTCCCATCAGCCTGAAAGGTTAGGTGTATCTCAGCTTCTCTGTGTTGCCATTTATGGCTCTGTCATAAATCTGTCCAGAATTCTGTTTGCTGTTTCTACAGTTTGTGCCCATAGCACTTTCTGGGGGTAGGGGGTTGGGGGTCATGAGTTCCTTAAGTTTGGTTCCCTTCTGTATACATAGTAGTTCTCCCAGTGTCCTCAAGGTCTATGAAACTGGCTTGGCAGAAAATCCACAAATGACAGACCCTGATAGGACGAGGGGCTCTGTTCTGCAGTAAAATGCCAGCCTATGTGTGAATGTCCATAACCTGTAAAAAGCCTGTCTTCCCTAGGCCAAACTCAGTAATGTCAGCTAAGAGCTATTCTTAGCTTTGGGTTCCTGAACATTTTTCATCCTCCTCAGTGCTTTTCCCGAGAAGAAAGATGTCAGAGGAATGTCAGATCCAGAAAGCATATCTATCTTACCCATCCATTCATTAGAAATGAACTGCTCTTCTCCAAACTCTTTACCACATGCCAAGTTCACTTCATTCATTCACACATGCATATATTCATTTGGCAAAAGAACTGACCTCTCTATGTGAAGACACAAAGATAAATCAGACCTGGTCTCACAGTCCAGGTTGGAGAGAGACTAGTTATAAAACATGATAAGGGCAATAATTGATAGGCATGGGATATTATGACTCAGTTAAAGCAAATATAGAAGGTTGAGAGAAGGCTTTCAGGCAGAGGACGTCTAAGCCGGTTACACAACGGGAGTAAGCAGGTGTTCAAAGCACGTAAATGATGGCAGGAGATATGAAGGCAAAAAGCAGCAGTGGTTGTGTGCGTG
>CM053503.1:77985471-78152050 GCA_028627145.1 Eidolon dupreanum | reverse complement strand
AGTCAGAGATCAAGGTGTCAGCAGGGCTGGTTCCTTCTGATGGCATGAGGAAGAATCTGTTCCATGCCTCTGGCTTATCTTCTGTTGATTGGTTGGCAATCTGGTTTCTTTGGCATGTAGAAGCATCATCCCTATTTCTTCCTCCATCTTCACAAGATGCTCTCCCTGTGTGAGTGTCTGTCTTTAAATTTCCCCTTTCCTTAATGAACCAGTAGTATTGGGTTAGGGGCCTGCCCTAATCCAGTGTTAACTCATCTTAATTAATTACATCTACCAAGACCCTATTTCCAAAATGGTACTGGAGGTTAGGACTTCAACATATGACTTTTGGGAGAGCACAATTCAACCCCAAACAGCTGTGTTACTGAAATTCCACAAATCAGGGTCCCTCCTACTCTGATTAGTGTCTGTCACTGGTGGCCTAAGTGGCTCACCTGACAAATGTTCCTATTCAGGTACCAAGACACACTGACCAGAGGCTGAGGTTTCTTAGCTGGAGGACCCAAACATAGCTATGTATGAGTTCCTTCAAACTGGCCTTGGTGTGTATGTACTGATTGCTAAATGCACAGCACAGGTTTAGTCTGGTGTAATTGCCAGCGAGGACACTAGGCTTGGGAGTGACCAGAGTCAGAACTCTGTCTCCCATTCTTTTGTCACTGTCTTAGATTCCATTCTTGACAATGATCAGACTACGGTGGCCTGCTTTTGGCAATGGGCCTAGAAAGAGGTGGTGCTGTGCTAACTGCACCTCTTCTTGGTCAAAGCTGACCCCCAAGGATACCATCATTCTGATCCCTACCATCAGATCCCTCAAAATTTCACATAAATGGAGCTATGTAGGCCATAGTCCTTATAATCTTTTTTATCTGGCTTCTTTCATTCATCACTATGTTCATTTTTATCGCTGCGCGGTATTCAGCCGTTGTACCTATCGATGGACTTTTGAGTGTTTCCAAGTGTGTGACTCTTACAAATAAAGCTACTATGAACATTTTTGTGCATGTCTTTTGTGAATACCTGAGCTTATTTCTTTCAGGAATACACCCAAGAGAAGAACTTTGTGTGATAGGGTAGGAGGCATTTCCCCCTCTTTGACACGCTACACATTGTCCCAACTAACCAACACTCCCTCCAGCAACACACACGAGTTCTAATGAATACCCATCCTTGCCAGCTCAAGATACTGTCAGCCTTTTATTTTTAGCCACTCTAGTGAGGGTGTGTGACGTCTCATGGTGGTTTTAGTTTGTGTTTCCCTGATTACTAAGGGTGTCGAGCACATATGCTATGGACGTGGATATTGGTCTTCTACAAAGCTCCTGATCAAGTTTTATGCCATCGTTTAACTGGGCTATTTGCTTTTCCATATTGATCTGTCTTATTTTTAAATGAGTCATTTATTGGATATAGAGGGAAATACCTTTTTCCAGTCTGTTGTTGGCCTTTTCACTCTTTTAATGGTGTCTTTTGACACAATTACAAATGTTCTTAATTTTAATGAGGTCTGAGTTATTACTTTTTCCTCTTATAATTGATGCTTTTTGTGACTTAAGAAATCTTTGTCTAGCCCTGGCTAATTTTAAATGTATTTTTTATGTCTTTTTAGCTATGTCAGTGGTCTTAAGTTATAAATTTCATTTTTTTCTAAGTGCTGTTTTTACTTTCCATCCTTATTTGCCATCTGCACATCTAATCTGCTTCTTCTCACAGCTGCATGACACTCCACAATGTGCCATGCACTTTGTCTGGTGGTCCTGATTGCCCTGCCCCTTCCTTGTGCATTCACTCCTGTACCACACTGGACGGTGATGCTGGGAATGGGAAGGCACTCAATCTAGGAAACCTGACCTTAACTTACTACCATGCAAATGGTTGTATAGAGTCTCAGTCTCTCCACACTTCACTGACTCCAGGATGTGTTGATTTTTACTCCTTCATGCTCTGTCTCAAAGCTGAACTCTCTTGTGTCTATGCGACCAGGAGTAATGGCTCCCAAACTCTGGCCAGTGCATCAAGTTTACCTAAGGAGACTTGGAGCCTCATAATTCAGGGTTTTGGATTCAGTAAGTGTGGGATGAGACCTAGGAGCCTGTGTTTCCCACAGACTGCCTAGGTGATTCTGCTATGCAACCAGGTTTCATCTACTCAGGAAGTATTTATTGAGTACTTACTACATGCCAGGCACCAAACTACATGCTGTGGATAGAGCAATGAACCAAGCAAACAAATATTCCACCCTCAAGGAGAAGATGGATAATAAGTAAGAGGGACAGGAATAATATGTAAAATGTTAGAGAGAGGGAAATGCTGAGGAGAAAAATTAAACAGGGAAGAAGAATAGCAGGTGCCAACTAGGATTGCACTTATTTTTTATTGTAACAATATTTTTTTATATTTATTTTACAATTATAGTTGACATACAACATTATATTAGTTTCAGGTGTACAACATAGTGATTAAACATTTATATACCTTATGATGAGATCACCATGATAATCTAGTACCCACCTGGCATCATACATAGTTATTATGATGTTGTTGACTATATTCTATAAGCTGTATCTACATTCCTGTGACTATTTTTGTAACTGGCAATTTGTACATCTTAATCTTTTTCACCTTTTCACCCACCCTCCCAACCCACCTCCCATCTGGCAACCATCAGTTTGTTCTCTATATCTATGAGTTTGTTTCTGTTTTGTTTATGTATTTTGTTTTTCAGATTCTACATATAAGTGAAATCACGTGGTATTTGTCTTTCTCTTTCTGACTTATTTCATTTAGCATAACACCTTTAAGTTTCGTTTATGTTGTCACAAATGGGAAAGACTGCACTTTTTTCCCTTGTTTTTCCCTCTTATATTTTTTTAATTAAAATTATTAAGGTAACATTAGTTAATAAAATCAAATAGGTTTTGAGTGTACAATTCAATAATACACCATGTGTATGTTGCATTGTGTGTTCAACATCTGACTGTCACCAAATATTTGACTCCCTTACCCCTATCTACTTTACCCCTCCCCCTTCCCTCTGGTAACCACTAATCCACTGTGCGTGTCCATGAGTCTCTGTTTGTTGTCATGTTTATTTGTTGCTTTCAGTTTTATATTCCACATAAGTGAAATCATATGGTTTTCAACTTTTTCTGAGTTATTTCGCTTAGCATGATAATCTCAGAATCCATCCATGTTGTCGCAAACAGCAGTAATTTATCTTTTCTTATTGCTGAGTGATATTCCATTGTGTATGTGTACCACATCTTCTTTATCCAGTCATCTATCGAAGGGCACTTTGGTTATAAAGGACTGCACTTTTTGATGGAGTCATGGGGAAGGTCCACCAAGAAGGAAACATCTGAAGAAAGACCTGAAGGAGCTACAGGGGAGCTGTGTGGGAATCTGAGGAAAGAGCAATCAGGCGGAGGACACAGCTGCTGCTCCTTTACTCATTAACGCCTTACTGCCTCTCACACATGGGTTACACCTGGAGCATCTCTTGCTCTGCTCAAAAACTCCTGAGACCAATGAAGAGGACATCTGCTAGCTAGACACAGACCCTACTGCCCACATTCCAGGCACCCTATACCGTGCTGGCTGGTCACAAAACAACCACCATCACTCCCTTCCTCTATTCTATCAGATCTCAGGTTTTCAGATATCCTTTGTGTGGCCACATTCTTTTGGGAAGGTAGGCCCCAGCACCAGCCAGGAAGGGAATCATGATTGGTTTAACCTGGTCATGGCAGTCCCATTCCCTTGTTTGTGAATCCTTCAGGCATGGGAATAGGATGCAATCTGGCTGTTGAAAAGAAAAGGAAGTCTGCTGCATACATTTTTCTCACAGATAAGAGATATATCAGTAAAAGCAGATCCTCTTCTCCATCAAGATCATGTCTGAGTGTAATGCCTGGAACAATGGCAGCCATATTGTGACCATGAGGGTTGCTAACTTGAGGATAATCCACAATACTGAAGATGAAAGAAAGATGAAGAAACTTGGATCTTTGGTGATATTATTGAGCTGTTGCATTAACCAACCTTGGAAGCATCTAGGCTTCTTATGTGAGATAGTAAATTGTCATTATTTATGTCAATTGAGTAGGTGTTATCTGTTATTCAGCCAAAAGCATGAACTAATATCCATTCCACTTCCATACTCCGGGCATATTTCAGATACTTTTTTGATAGTTTCCTGAAGACAGGAGACAGGCAGAGTCAACTTTCTACTCTTAGGACTTGATGGATCACCGGGCATTCAGGATGTGCTTGGGCTACAATGAGACTTACTCTGCCATCACCGGGCATAAAGCAAATTATGTAGCAGAAAGGGCAAAGACCTGGGCTGAGCTCCGGCTCTGCGTCTCTTTACTCACCTCTTCAGCGCTTTTGTGTCTGCCTCCTCAGCAGCCAGAGAGCTTCCCCCAGCAGCCAGAGAGCTTCCCCCAGGGCAAGAAATTACCATCACCCTTGTGGCTCTGATTCCTCAGGGCCTTGCGTAATGCCAGGTACACAGCAGGTGCTCAGCAAAGGTTTGCTGAGTGTTGGCAAGAGATGAAGAGTAATTGAGAAACAAGGGAAGAGAAGAAGCATTGGGGGACTAGCAGAAATGAACGGTGTCAGGGAAGGGGGAGAAAATGAGAAGGTTCCAGAGGGCAGTTTGCAGAGAAAAGTGTATGCAGTATGCTTTGTGAGAAAGAGTGGGGGTTGTGAAACAGAAGGATGGAGGCCCAGGGGCCCCAGAGGCCTGTGGTCATGTGGACGAGTGAGCCTGAGGAGAACACCTAATTATCAGCATGCCCATCTGGTTCCCTCCTTCTTCCCCTCTGCCTCCCCTCCTCCTCACCCCTCACCCCCACTTCTCCCCACCTCTCTCCCTCCCTCTCCCCTACCCCGTCTCCCTGCCACCCTCCCCCAGGGAAATGAGGACGTGGCTTAGGCTTAAAAGGATGAACCTCTAGCTAAGTGTAGTTCTAGCTGTGCTTCCCAAAAATGCTTTGGAAATTCATCAGAACCAATAACTGCCTTTTGTTTCCTCACCTCCACCACTCATTCTGCTGCTCCAGAATAGTTGCTGACGCAAGCAGAGGGAAGGCTGCACAGATGTCACCGCCCCCACCTCTAGGGCTGCTGCTGCAGGCAGTCTTGCCAGTGAGGCTGCCTGCCTGCACCATGGGTGACTGATCCACAGGCTGCAGCCATGGGTGTGAGGATGATGACAATGATAAGAAGAACCATGATGACCATAGCCTTTAATGAGTGCTTCCCATGTGCCAGGCAGTATGAGGGACCATAATGCGTATCACCTCCTGGCACGTGCAGATATCACTTCCCTTCATTCTATTGAGGAAATTAAGAGTCCAAAAAAAATGAGAGCAACTCCTACTGTCATTTGCCACTTGACCTTCTGTGACTTTGTTTCTCCAAGGTAGAGACAGGAACCCCTCCCTCAATCCTCTGCGGTATAACCAAGGGCACTGTGAATTGGAACATAAGCCCCACCACCTCAAGATGGGGGACCACCCCCTGTAGGTTGGCTGGTCAATGGAATGAGAGTCCACTGATGAGCACAAGGTACTCTTCACAAAGTGCTGATTGATAGTTAATTCAGTCTCTTTACCAGAGTAAATTGACAAAGCTTTGCATTCCTCATGCATTTTCTCCCTGGAGATGAAGTAGATGAGAAGTCCCTGAGGTCAATGAGGTTCATTTGAATTGCACATCAGTGTGTGTGGTTGTTAAGGCGGTATTTTCCTTATAGATTGCTTCAAGACCTGGCAGGAGCCATGTCTTCTCACTGCTTTGCCCCGGATAATGCTGACCCTGGGTTTAGCCACAAGGGGGCATGGGACAGGCCCTTGCTGTCCCTGGGAATGCTGTCCCTGGGAAGCACCAAGCTGCAATTTTCGACCAAGCTTCCAGTTTGGACCAGATATCCTCAGAGAACCTAGCCTGGCTCTCTGAGGGAGCATTCTGCTCCCTGCCAGGACCAGCTCCTCTCCTGTCCTGATTGCTTTTGCCTGTACTTCTCCAGCCTCCTGTGGTTGGCAGGGTTTAGCACCAGTGCTACTAGCTGAACATTGCTGTGTTTCAGCACCTGCACTCTGGCTGGCATGCACCCCGGTATTTTTAATGACAGGGCAGGATTTTGAGAATCACATTGCCAGAATACGGCTGACTGATTCTAAATTAAGCTCATATTGTTCTTCAGACATAGGCAGTGATGTGGCCTATGGGACCTATTTCCACTCCAGTCTCAGTTGCCTGGCCAGGTGCTCCTTCTGACATTCCTGGGGTGGACACTAGATATGCAGGCGGCTGGCTGCCTCCACCCCTTCAAAGGCCTGAACTTTCATGCCTGTAGAGGAGTGAGTTTAAGGTGAGGTAGACAGCTGATTTCCAAGGGCCTTCCTCCTCCACTCCGACCTCTTGGGGCACCAAGTGGTCTCTCCCTGGGGTGCTGCCCAGACCCCTCTGCTTCCCCCGTTTTCCTCCTCAGTGTGGTCTCACTGCTCAGTCATAGCGTGACTGTCTCAAAAGAGGTGCGAACACTATGAGTGGAAGTGACTCAGAGGCCAGAGTCTTTGTAGTGATGTGATCCTCCAGGAGAGAGCCACCTCTGGAGGACAGTGGAGTATTTCCAAGGGCAACTGACATAGTTCACACATTTCTACATGAGCCCTGGAAACTTCCTGTTGGCCTGACATGATGGAAATTGCCTAGACCCCTTTGCTGCGGGCCAACTGACTTCAGGCCCAGCCCTGCCCTTTATCTTTGCTATGTCATTTACAAGCCCTTTTTACACTGTATGTCACCTGAGCCCATCTTGGCAGACAATTTATATGTGTTTGAATGCATGTGGGATTTCTATTCATCAAAATGTGCTGCATACATGTGCTCGAAGTGGGACCTTGCAGGGTGTGTGCATACGTGTATGCTTACCTTCCCCTCCCCCAACCACTATGCCCACTGTGCTCCCTGAGGTGGCCACCTTGCTTCTTCCCACAGGATTTAAATGTCTTACATTTGGGTAGAACATCACATTCTCACATCCACCATCTTATATGCGCCTTCTTCTAATAAGAATCATATACATTATTGTATACAGATGACAAAATTAAGAGACAAAAGACCCCAGTTGTGCGGGTGATTAGTATCAGGTATAGACAAGACACCAGGCCTTCTGAGCCATGGGTGGGTGAAGCTCATTCCAGCGCATCAAACTACAAACGCTCTCTCTGGCATAGCCGTGTTTTCTCCTCTGAAGAAGAGAGGGCATGCCCTTTGCCAGCTCCCTTTAGAATGTCCTGGGAGTAAAGGTTTGCCCATTAATCCTTGTACAGGAAGATAATTTATATGTAAATAATAATAGAGTGTTTTTGGTGCCAGGCCCCGATTCTGCTTTACATGCAAAATCTCATTTACTACTTGAGGCAGTGAGGCAGACCTGCTGCCCACATAACACCTAGTCTCAAGTTTTCCCTCAATAACAGTGGCCAGCCCCAGGCAAGACATCATGATTTGTTAGAGCGGGTGGAATGGTCCTGTTTATAGCTTTCCAGCCAGCTTCGCAGCTCGTGGTCATTATGTGGCCCACTTCTGGCCAATGGGTCAAAAATATAAGTTTGCTGGTGGGAGGGGTGAGTAAGGTTCTGGGGAAAGTTTTTGCCTTCGTGCTAAAAAAGAACAGAAGCATCCAGCATCGCCCTTCTCCTTTCTCCCACCTTCAACTTGGATGTGATGTTTAGAATGGCAGCAGCCATCTTGTGACAATGAGCTGACAAGTAGGAGGAAAAACACAGAATGCAAAAGAGGGAAGGGTAAAAAGAGGGAGCAGCTGGATCTCTGGGGCACCACGGAGCACCAAACCAAGGGCAGCAACTGTCGACTCCAGACTTCTGGATTTGTGTTAACAAGTCCTTGTATCATTAGCCAGGTATCCTGTTTCTTGTGGCTGAATGCACTCCTGCCTCATACAGACAGGTGGTATCCTCCCTATTTCACAGATGAGAATAGCAAGCTGCCTTGGACCACAGAGTAAGGAAGGGACATTACTAGAGTTCAAACCCAGAACCTTGGACACCACAGCCTGACCTCTCTTATTTCTTATAAAGAGTTTCTTAAGCAAATTACTAGTATACTTAAGATTGCAAGGAGACCATTTATGCCATTGAAAAGGATACTTACAGGTTTCTTTTCATATTAAATCAAGCCTCTGTTCTCAGAACTGCTAGTCTCCTCTTTCTGGCTATTGTCACTTAGCCCATCATGAGAGCACTGGGACTCACCAGGGCTGAGTCTTCAGATAGAGGCCATCTGCAGTGGAGCACGAGGTCAAGGGCAGCCTGCAGAGGACTCCAGCACACCAAGTTAGCCCAACCCTCTCCAGCCTACAATAAAGAAACAGCCCCAGCAAGGCGAGAGAGGGGAGCACTTGGCCCAAAGTCACAGCCAGTTAAGGGTGGAGCTGAAACCCAACACCAAGCCTCCTTCCCCAGGTGGGCATTCTGCATTCTCCCTAGCAGTTTCTGAAGCTCCCTCCTGGTGACACAGCTCTCAGCCCACATGGTCAAGGCTGGAACTGGGTCTAAGAATAGAACCTTAGTGCTCCTCGTCCATGTCCCTACAGTGTCCCTGTAGATGTTGATCAGTCTCTGGCATGAGCACTTTCAAATTGCCACATTGCCCCTGTTTCCCTGTCTATATTTGGGGGCCCTGAAGCCCACCCATGACATGTTAGCACTGAGAGCGCACGATCCTGGTTCACTTACTGATTAAATGAAGGAATTATAGGCTTGTGGCTGGTGCATGTCAGCAGGCACTTCCTCTGGCTTTCCCTCACAAAACCAATTCCTTGAAGCTTCAATTTCCTCTTGAGGCTTCTTTGTACTTCTTTTGGGGCTGTGAACTGGAAGAAGATGTAGAGAGCTGTGGAAATTTACCAGTTCCTTCACCACCATGCTCTCCCCCAGCCTTAAATCCCCTCAGAGCCCTCTTCTTCCTCAGAGCCCTCTTCTTCCCGTTTCTTCTCCCTCCCAAACACACACACACACACACACACACACACACACACACACACACACACTTCATCTAACAAGTTATCTTCAAAGTATTTATAGACCCAGCAGTTCCCTGAGGGGCCCTCCCTGGGCAGCCAGCTGCCTGCCTGGCCAGCCTCTAATTAGCCCGGTGCCCTTTGCCTGGGGTTTTGATGTGGCTCAGACTCTCCAGGCGGAATGGACAAGTTAGGAACCTGATGTCCCTCCAGCAACTGCACCAGCAAATCTAGGTTGACACTAAGCTGATGCTTGAGTTGTCACCTGCATTCAAGCAGTATTTCTTTGTGGCCATGGGAAGGATGTGTATGGGGCGGGGGCGGGGGGGCGGTGTCGAGGGGTGTTGGAGGAGGTGTGTGTGTTAGAACACAGCATTTTGCTCAGTGGCCTTACTTCTCTCTCTCTCTCTCTTCCCTTATTAAGAGTAAAACTTGTCAGAATATGATTAAAGGTATTAGGAATCTAAACATTTACTCTCCCTTTTGAAGCTCTAGAATCCAGCCAGAACTGGTATTTTAAAGCAATGGAAATTTTAAAAATGGGAAACCACTTCCAGGAGACAAAGTGGGGGTCCAAAATCCTAGCTCTGCTCAGGGCCTCCCCTCTGTCCCCTACTTTTTAAAAAATTATGGTAAAAAACCCCCCACAAAATTTGTAGTTTCTAAATGTACAGTTCAGTTGTGTAAAGTACATTCATACTGCTGTGTGACCAATTGCCAGAATTCTTTTCATCTTGCAAAACTGAAACTCTGTCCCCATTAAACACTAACTCTGCTCTCCTCCCAGCCATTGGCAACCACCATTCTACTTTCTGTTTCTGTGAATTTGACTACTCTAGATCCTCATATAAGTAGAAACATACAGTTTTTGTCCTTTTGTGACTGGCTTATTTCATGTAGCATGTTGTCCTCAAGGTTTATCCACATTGTAGCATATATCAGAATTGCCTCTTTTTAAGGCTGAATAATATTCCACTGTATGGATAGGCCACCTTCTGCTTATTCATCCATTGATGGACAGCTGGGTCGCTTCCAGTTTTTGGTTATTGTGAGTAATGCTGCTGTGAACATGGGTGTACAGATATTGTAGATGCCCTTTGTGATGTCCCCTGTGTCATCAGGAGATAAAATGAGCCACCCAAGGCACATTTGCACAATGGATGGGAAGTGAACGCCTTTGTATGGATGTGTGGTAGTTTCTGGAAGGAGCACAGATAGCTGGGAGAGCTGTTCGAAGGCCTAGGGAGGGGCGAGGGAACCGGCAGGACTGGGCCCGAGCTCCTGACCTGCTCCTCCAACCAGAGTAACCCCATTTCCAACCACTCACTTATTCCACATACACTCACCTACTTGCGCTGGACACTGTTTTAGGAGGTGGTAAGAATACAGCAGGGAACAAATCTGACTGCAGTCCCTGCCCTCACAGAAGTTACGCTCCAGTGGAGGAGATAGGACATAAGGAAAATACTGTACATAGTATGTTTGATGGCAACCACTAAGGAAAAAAATAATGCTGGGAAGAGGAATATGAAATGTTGGAGGCAGGTAAAATATTAGATCTCAAAGCTAGGGAAGGCTTCATCATTGAAAAGGCAAGTTTTGAAAAGCATTTAAAAAAAATAGAAATGTAATTTACATACCATAATATTCACCATGTTAAAGCGTACAATTCAGTTGTTTGCAGTATATTCACGAAGTTGTGTACCACTACCACTATCTAATTTCAGAAAATTTTCACCATAAAATGTGACTTTTTGAGTGAAGATCTTATGCTTGATGTTTTCCATCTGCTCCTCGATTAGCTCTCTCTGCCCCTCTTGGCCTGGGAGACAGACCTGGGTGGCTCGATCCATAGGCTCCTTACTCAGGCCTCCAGGTGGCTTTAACAGATGTGAGCACCAGCAGGAGATCAGAGAGGGGAAGAGGAGGAGTGGGGACATTTAATCCTCCAGCCTCCTGAGGGGCAGTGTGTTGCCACTGGCTGGCTGCATCCTGAGGTCACCATTCCTGTGGGACAGCTCTCTCTACATAGCTCCCTCTCTCTCCAGGTTCCAGTGACTGTCCCTTCCCCTAGCCCCTTCAGGCCCAGAGATTGACTCCCTGCTGTCTCCAGCCCAGGGTACTGCAGTGTCCCTTTGGTTTCCCCATATACCCTGTTTAAACAGTCCCTTTATTAAACTTTTCACAAGCCGCCCACTTCAAGTATACTTCTCTTCCTGCTGGCAACCATGACCGATGGAGACCTACTAGAAATGAGGGAGCCAGCTACCCAGAGGTGAGGGGTGGCACAGGGCAGGCAGAGCCACAGAGGAAACTGCCAGCTCAAAGGCCGTGCGTGGGGAGCAGGCCTGGCATGCTCAAGGAGCAGCAAGGAGTCACTGTGGGAGGGCCCCTGAATAAGTGCAGAAGTGAGAGACAGGCCAGGCAGGAGCCAGGTCCAGCTCATGCTGAGCCTCATGGGCTGTGGCAGAAACTTTGGCTTTTATGGTGCACAGCCCCTGTGGGCTTCTGAGCAGAGGGGTGACGTGGTCTGACTTACATTTTAGAAGGAGCCCTGTATTGTGTTAAGAATAGACTGAGAGGAGCAGGAGCAGAAGGAGAGAGACTAGCTGTGAGACAGAGGCCCAGCAGGAAATAGGTGGGACACTCATAATGAGATAATTGGAGAAAAGTTTCTTTTCAAAGGTGTTGATGTGGAGGAAACATAGGGTAACCTAAACTAACCCAGGGCTTAGGAGCAGCTAAGCTCTTACCTTCTTCCAAGTCACAGGAGGCAGTTACTGCTGAGGTCTAAAGAGCATGCGGTAGTTAATTTCATACATTGACTTGACTGGCCCATGGTCCCCAGTTATTTGGTCAAACATATTCTGGGCATGTTAGTGAGGGTGTTTCTGGATGAGACTAACATTTGAATCTATAGACTCAAGTAAAGCAGATTGTCCTCCCTAACGTGGGAGGACCTCATTCGATCAGTTGAAGGTCTGACTAGAACAAAGCCTGACCCCTCCTGCGAGTACAAAAGGACTCCTGCCTGACAGTATTTGAGCTGGGGCATCAGTTTTTTCCTTCCTTTGGACTTGAACTGAAACCTTGCAGCTCTTCCTGGGTCTCAAGCCTGCCACCTTTGGACTGAAACTATACCATCACCTCTCCTGCTTCTCAAGCCTTCAGACTGAACTGGAACTGCACCATCTGCTCTGCTGAGTCTCCAGCTTTCTGGCTATAGAACTTGATGTTTGTCAGCCTCCAAAATCATGTGACCTAATTTTTTCGTAATAAACCTCTTTCTCTCTACATATACATCCTATCGGTTCTATTTCTCTGTAGAAGCTTAACTAACACAGGGAAAAAGTCATGCAGAGGAAGCCACCTGAAGAGGGTCAGTGATGTTAGGTTGCGGGATGCTGCCAACCAGAGGTAATCTTGCTTTTTTTCCGGGCTCCCGCCAGGGCTCACTGTTGGCTGAGCTCAGTGGAAGCCAGAGGGCACAGGACTCAGCAGAGGTGGTCCAGACAGATGAGACTCCAAGGGCACAGAGCAGAAGGCAGAGGGTATAGCCTAGCTCTGGAAAGGCAAACAGAAGACATTCAGCATAAGCAGCATGAGGATGTTGCCATTATACAGGGAATAAACAACGATGGCTTGGCCAGGGTTGTGGCAGTGGGTTGGGAGGAATGGTTGGATTTCTGCTATACTTGTAAGGTGGAGCTGGCAGGGTTTGCTGATGGCCTGGATGGAGCAGGCATGAGAAAAAGGACTCACGACAGACTCCAAGGTTTTGGGCCTAAGCAGCTAGATGAATGGAATTGCCAAATCACTTTCTATGGCTCCTATGAAGATTTCTTTTGAAGAAAGAATTTAATTGCTAACAAAAAAGTTATGAAATCCCTGTATTTTGTAAACAAAATATACCTACATTGTCCCCTTTTATCTTCATTGTCCCCTGAAGCAGGCGGGAGAGATATTGGATGACCAGTGGGGAAACCAGACAAGGCACAGTGCCTCAAATACATATTCGTGTGTGCTTATACCTGTTTGTGGCAAGAACAAAGGAAAAATGACAAGGAGTACTGGGAAATACTGACTTGTCATATTCTTTTGTAGAATTAAGCTTGGAGTTCTGATCCTTTCCCTTTGTCTACCCTTCCATTGCTCAGGCATGGAGAGCTCAGAGATGAGTGAGCTCCAGCCTAAGCCTAGTTCTTTTTTTTTAAAGCCTAGTTCTTGAGAAGCTCGTGGACCCAGTGCATGTAGACAATCACCAAGAAACAGAGCAAGGGCTACAAAGGGGAGGGGAAAAGCATGAGGTGGAGCAGGACAAGGGGGAACGTGGAGCAGAAGAAGGAGAAGAGGGAGGGTGGGAGGGGGATGTATACATACTTCTCACCAAGCTTCTCCCTAAATGGTAGAGCTTGGGGAAATTCTCACTGACAACACTCACTGAGCAATGGAAAAAGATGTGAATTTGTGGTCTGTGCACAAATGAGCTTTGCTTAGATACTAGACTCTTTTATATCTTTTATTTCCCTGTTCATTTTCCTTCCCATCTCCTTTCCCTATTCTGCCACACTTATAAATCACTACTTTTCAATGGACATGGAGTTGCAGTAGGTGATATATAAGTTAGATTTTAGAAAGAACTAACATATATTTCATAATCTAGGTATAACCTAAGTTTCCCCCAGCTCCATCTCCTACCACTCCTTTCTGTCTGCCCTTACCCTAACCCTCTCAGTCCCTACCAATCCTCCCTTATTCCCAACCCTGCTAACACTGCTTGGAATGGAGAAGAGCTTTTCTGGCTGGGCCATGCCCAAAATACACACTCATCAACTAAATAAATAATTGTTTTTATTTTAAGTCACTAAGTATAACTTAGTCTGCAGTAATAGACACTGATATTCTCACCATTTCACAGAAGGTGTATACATTTAACATGCTTGTGATTTTCTACTTTTGCTCCTTCTGATTCTTGTATGCCATCTGTTCCTTATAAATATCCCTTTAATAGTCTCCATCTGATGAACTCCTAGTCACCCTTTAAAACCTAATCCAAATGACCCTTTCACTGTGAAGACTTCCCTGAAGTGTACCTCCCCCTTTCTCTCACCAGTGGGGAAAAAATGATTATCTCCTCCATTATGCTGCCAAATACCTTGTGCATTACAGCACTTAGCTTGCTTTTAGCTGAGTGGTTTTTTTTGTTTTGTTTTGTTTTTGTTTTTTGAGATCAACCTCCTTAGATAGACTTTAAGTATCTTTCTCTAGCATAGTGTCCAAACTTCACTCCAACTCTAGGTATCACAGGTCCAGTGACTGGTGAAAGGCTGACACCAAAAAGATTCTCTAGAAAAGTGGGTAGGGTTGGATAACATTTAATGGATTTGAGGTGAAAGACTGACCAAGAGAAAGTTAGAATACTGTTTCTCTCAGAGCCCTTAAAAATAAAGCCACAAAATATGTTCGCTACCAACTGGCATGGATGATATGCCATCCTGGCCCATAGCTAAAGAATGAGCCACTGAACTTCTGAGATTCAAAGATCTCTCTTAAGGACTGATAATTCCCTTAGCTCTCTGCTCTATTCCCACACTTCATTTTATTACTACTAAAAAATCCTTTCTCTGAAGGTATTCGGCTCTAAAATCCTCTGCCCTTGCCATCACCTTCCCATCCACCACAGTCCCTAGTGTTTCCCAGTATACGACATTAAAAGGGGCTATGATCCTAACATGCTATAGACAAGTCAACAATGCATACATAACAAAATATATTTTAGAATTGTTTAAAAGGTATTTTTCTCTGTACAGTTAATTAGAGCATACCAGGCTCGACCCTGCTTAGCTTCTGAGATCAGACATCGGACTTGTTCAGGGTGTCATGGCCATAGACCATGGACCGTGTCTCCACTGGGGCATGAACCCAGGACCTTCTGCGTGTAAAGCAAACTTGCTAACCACAACACTATGTAACCACATCCAAATTTTTTGGTTTTTTTTAACAGTCTTTGAAAAGATATAACACTTTACCCACCATTAATATCAGTATTTTTCTTTACAAGTCCTTTGAGGACTCTTCAAGTAGATTTAAGGGGCTAAATAGGATCTAGGCCACCAATGTGCCTGTGAAATGAGCACAATTAGCATGGATAGAGCTTTCTAAGCATCTCCCATGCTCAACACATTAGAGTAAGCCAGTGCCTTCATAACAGAGTGAAATGCTTGTCTCCTGACTCCATCTTGATTAAGCCTGCATTGTTCTCACAGCCTTCAGACTAATAACACCTGCTTTAGACATGCTGATTATTACAAGAATTCTGCTTGAGGCTTGAGTTTTTACAGAGATAGCCCTTCCATTTTCACTTCCTTTGACATCAAAGAAGCTTGAACTCTGTACATTCTAAAGATAGATTTGAGAAACTACTAGAACCCCCATCTTCTCTATTGACAATTTCTCAATCAGTAAACCCTTCCTTACTCCAAACTCTGCTGTTTTGAGTTTTGGCACTTTGAAGTGCCCAGCACGCACACTTTGGATCAGTAACACCTTCAATGAGCAGGTGCTAGAACAGTGGACAAGGGCCAGGTTCCGTGGTGTTGGGAGCTTACATAATTTAGGTGTGGTCATTTATAATAGAAAAAGAATACAGTACAAATATAAAATTATATATAAAAGTACATGCTTATTTAGAATGAAAAAATAATTGCAAATTACAAATTTTAAGACATTGATGGGGAAACATGATGGAGTAAGAGACGTCCCCAGGTATCTCCCCTTGAAACAAGATAAGCTGAACATCTAAAACTCAATTTTAAAAAAACACCCAAACTGCACACCAGTATGTCTGTGCATAAGAACTACCACAGGTCAGAACCCCAAGTGTCAGGTGGTGGATTGGGAGAAACAAAGAAGCTGCCTCTTGCAGCCGCCAGAGCTCCCTGTAGTTGGAAGGGGAGGAGAGAAGGAGAGGTGAGTTCCCTAAACAGCCCTGCCTGGAATAACTGTGAGCTCCACACTGCCAACAGCAGGGCCCAGTCATCAGGGCAGAAAGCAAAGAAGCAGGCGAGAGAGAAATAACAGTTGATTTTTATCAGCCGCAGTTGCAAAACCAAGGATGAGCTGCAGCCCACAACCCCCAACCCAGAGGGCTCCTCCCCGCAGACCCTCCAAGACTGAACACCGCAGAGCCCCAGGGGAAGCTGAGCAAATGCTGCTGAAACTGTTGCTAACACCAACAGAGACTGAAACTGAAGGTAACAAGCGTTATTAAATATCTATAAGAAAATAAAAAGACATTTTTAAGGCTTTACATAAAGCAGGGATCCAAAAGGCTTAGGTGCCACCTACTGGAAACCAAAAAAAAAAGTGCCTTCTTTGCAGCAGGCTAAAGAGAAACCTTTATATAATAAATTTTCTTTCTGGAAAAAAAGCAGAATACACTTCCATTAATGCCCAGGTGGAGAAATAGCCCAGCAAACACTATGAACAACCAAGATGACAAGGTATCTCAGAAAAAAAAAGATAAAAATTACCAGAAAATAAGCTTGTAGACATAGAAATATGGAATTTAAATGACAAAGAATTCAGGATGGTACTTTTGAAAAAAAAACTCAGTGAGTTCTGAAACAAGTCATATCAACAATTTCAGGAATTGGAAAAACACCTAGATGAGCAGAGCAAAGAGACTGAAACCCTCAGAAAAAAAAAGCAACAGAATAGATCTTCTAGAGATAAAAAACACACTGCAAGAGTTGAAAAATAAAATAGCAAGTTTGGGAAATAGAGTCGACCAAATGGAGGAAAGGATCAGTGATATTGAAGACAGAAATCTAGGAATAAATCAGAAGGAAGAAGAGAGAAACTGAAGAATGAAAAATAATGAAAGAGAAATTCAAGAACTAGCTGATACCATCAGGAAAGAAAACATAAGAATAACAGGCATTATCGAAGGCAAGGAAAAGGAGCAGGGATTAGAAAGCATTTTCAGGCAAATAGTTGACGAGAATTTCCCAAATCTAAAGAATGAGCTGCAACTTGGAATTCAAGAAGTCAACAGAACACCGAATTATCTCAACCCAAAAAGGCCTTCACCAAGACACCTTGTATTAAAATTATCAAAACTTGATGACAAAGATAAAATTCTCAGGGCAGCCAGGGAAAAGAAAATGGTAACTTCTAAAGGAAAACCCATTACATTATCCTCGAACTTCTCAGTGCAAACCTTACAAGCCAGAAAGGAATGGAATCAAATATATAAACTATTAAGTAAATGGAACTAACAGCATAGAATAATGCATCCGGCAAAGCTCTCTTTTAGATATGAAGGAGAAATTAAGACCTTTCCAAACATACAAAAATTGGGGGAATTCTCCACTATGAGGCCTGCACTACAAAAAATACTTAAAGGGGTCAGCCCACCTAGAACAAAATGACAAAAAAAAAAAAAAACACATAATTAGGAGTAAGGTGACTATCAGGCAAATAGAAGCAGAGGAGTGTAATCCTTATTAAGAACAGGGCATTATAAACTTAAATAATAAGAGAATTGTTATAACAAGATAGTAATGAATGTTCAGCATACATAGGGACAAATGAGATAACAATGATTGAAAAGAAGAGGATTCCAAGATACAAATTCACAAAGGGGAATAAAGATAAGGCACATACAGAAGAAAAGGGATGACTGTATATATATATATACACACACACACACACACACACACACACACACACACACACACATATATATAACTATTCTTTACATATTCATAATGGCAACCACATACCAACGATTCAGAACTGAAATATAAAACATAAAACAAGAAGAACCAGAGGGAAAACCCACAAAAGCCAACCAAAATAAAGAACACAGAAACACAAGGACAAGGAAGCAATGGAAACACAGAGCTACCAGAAACTAAAAGATAAAATAGCTATAAGAAGACCTCGTATTTCAATAATCACCCTCAATGTAAATGGACCGAACTCGCCAATAAAAAGGCACAGAGTTGCAGAATGGATCAAAAAACAAAACCCAACTATATGCTGCCTCCAGGAGACACATCTCAGTTCCAAAGACAAATACAGACTCAAAGTGAAAGGGTAGAAAATGATATTTCAAGCAAATGGCATTCAGAGAAAAGCGGGAGTAGTGATACTAATATTGGATGAAATAGACTTGAAAATAAAACAGGTAAAGAAAGATACTGAGGGACACTTCATAAGGATAAAGAAAATCATACACCAAGAAGACATAACACTTATTAATATCTATGCTTCCAATCAGGGAGCCCTAAAATAGGTAAAGGGATTACTAACAGAACTAATGGGAGAAACAGACCAAAACACTATCGTAGTAGGGGACCTAAATACCCCACTGTCAGATATGGACAAATTATTCAAACAGAAAATCAATAAGGAAATAACATCCTTAAATGACACATTAGACCACTGGACATAATTGACATATACAGAGCCTTCCATCCCAAAACAGCTGCTTATACATCCTTTTCTAGTGCACTGGAACATTCTCAAGGATCGACTACATACTGGGACACAGAGGTAGCCTCAACAAATATAAAAGTGTTGAAATCATACCAACCATATTCTCTGATTATAATGCTTTGAGACTAGAGATCAACTGTAAAAAGAAAGCAGGAAGAACCACAAATACATGGAGATTTAACAACATACTACTGAAGAATAACTGAGTCAGAGAAGAAATAAAAAGAGAGATCGAGAGATACATAGAAATGAATGATAATGATAGTATAATATATTAAAACTTTTGGGACATGGCAGAAGTGGTATTAAGAGGAACGTTCATATCATTATAGGCCTATCTCCAAAAACAATAAAGAGCCCAAATAAACAACCTAATGACTCATCTTTAAAAAAAAAAAAAACTAGAAAAGAAAGAACAAATGAAGTCTAAAGTCAGCAGAAGGAAAGAAATCATTGAAATTAGAGCAGAAATTAATGAAATTAGAAAAAAACAATAAAAAAATAAATGCAACAAAGAGCTGGTTCTTTGAGAAGGTTAACAAAATTGACAAACCCCTGGCTAGACTCACTAAAGAAAAAAGAGAAAGGATACAAATAAACAAAATCAGGGATGAAAGAGGCGAAATTACAAACTGATGTCACAGAAATATAAAGGACCATACAAGAATATTATGAAGAAGTACATAATACCAAATTTAATAACCTAGAAGAAAAGAGACCAGTACTTAGAAAAGTACTTCTTAAACTAAAACAAGAACTGGAAAATCTAAATAGATCAATCAGCAGTATGGAAATTGAAACAATCATCAAAAACCTACCAAAAATTAAAAGTCCAGGACCAGACAGCTTCACCAGTTAATTCTACCAAGCATTCAAAAAAGATTTAATACCTATTCTTCTCAAACTCTTCCAAAAAATCAAAGAGGAGTTAATACTTCCCAACCTATTTTATAAGGCCAACAGTACTCAAATACCAAAACCTGGTAGAGATAACACCAAAAAAAGACAACTACAACCAATATCTCTCATGATCACAGATGCAAAAATCCTAAATAAGATACTAGCGAACTGAATACAGCAACATATTTAAAAAAATTATACACCACAATCAAGTGGGCTTCATCCCAGAGGCACAGGGATGGTTCAACATATGCAAATCGATTAATGTAATACACCACATAAACAAATTAAAAAATAAGATTCACATGATCATATCAATAGATGCAAAAAAAGCCTTCCACAAGATACAGCACCCATTTATGATCAAAGCACTTAACAAAATCAGTGTAGAAGGAAAGTACCTTAACATAATAAGGGCCATATATAACAAACCCTCAGCCAACATTACACTTAATGGCAAAAAACTAAAAACCTTCCCTCTAAGATCAGGAACAAGGCAAAGCTGTCCACTATCGCCACTATTATTCAATATAACATTGGAGGTCCTAGCAAGTGCATTCAGGCAAGAGAAAGATATAAAAGGCATCCAAATAGGAAAAGAAGAAGTCAAACTGTCACTATTTGTGGATGACATGATCCTCTATATAGAAAACCCTAAAGACTCCACAAGAACACTCCTAGAAACAGTAAGTAAATACAGTAAAGTTTCTGGGTACAAAATCAATGTTTAAGAACCCATAGTGTGCCTATACTCTAACAATAAAGTGTCAGAAAAAGAAGTAGAAAATAATTGCTTTTGCAATTGCAACAAAAAGAATAAAATACCTAGGAAGAAATCTAATGAAACACGTGAAGGACCTATATAATGAAAACTATAAGACCGTATTAAAAGAAATCGAAGAAGATACAAAGAAATGGAAAGATATTCTGTGTTCTTGGATTAGAAGAATCAGCATAGTTAAAATGACCTTATTACCTAAAGCATTATACAGATTTAATGCAATTCCCATCAAAATCCTATCAGTCTTTTTTAAAGAAATAGAACAAAAAATCATCAGATTTGTATGGAAGCACAAAAGACCCCAAATTGCCAAAGCCATCCTGAGAAAAAAGAACAAGGCTGGAAGCATCACTCTGCCTGACTTCAAATGTTACTACAAAGTGACAATAATCAAAACAGCATGGCACTGGCAGAAAAACAGACACGCAGACCAATTGAACAGAATCAAGAATCCAGAAGTAAACCCATATTTATATGGGCAAACAATTTTTGACAAAAAAAGCCAAAAACATACAGTGGAGAAAGGAAAGCCTCTTCAATAAATGGTGCTGGGAAAACTGGAAAGCCACCTGCAAAAGAATGAAACTAGACTATTGTCTATCACCACACACCAAAATTAACTCAGAATGGATTAAGGACTTGAATATAAGACCTGATACAATAAAATGCATAGAAGAAAACACAGGAACTTAACTCAAGAACTTTGGACTTGAAGAGGATTTTATGAATTTGACCTCAAAGGCAAGGGAAGTCAAAGCTAAAATAAATGAATGGGATTACATCAAACTAAAAAGCTTCTGCTCAGCAAAAGAGACTGTCAACAAGGTAGAGACAACCATCTGAATGGGAAAATATATTTGCAAGCAACGCCTCCAATAAGGGCCTAATATCCAAAATATACAAAGAACTCATACAACTCAATAACAACAAAAAACAAATGATCCAATAAAAAATGGGCAGAGGACCTGAACAGACACTTCTCCCTAGAGGACATACAAATGGCCAACAAACATATGAAAAGATGTTTAGCATCGCTAGCTATTAGGGAAATGCAAATCAAAACCATCTCATTGTGTGAGAAAACCACTCTCTGTCCGTGGAGTATAATTCTTTCTCTAGTGATCTAGAGAGTCACTCTTACACCTGCTAGAATGACTATAATCAACAGGACAAGTAATAACAAATGGTGGAGAGGATGAGGAGAAAAAGGAACCCTCATACACTGCTGGTGAGACTGCAAATTGGTACAGCCACTGTGGAAACAGTATGGAGGTCCCTCAAAAAACTAAGACTTGATCTACCATATGATCCAGCAATCCCTCTACTTGGCATTTACCCGAAAGACTTGAAAACTCATATCAAAAAGATATTTGCACACCGATGTTCATAGCAGCATTATTCACAGTGGTCAGGACATGGAAGCAACCAAAGTGTCCTATGATAGATGATTGGTTAAAGAAGCTGTGGTACGTATATACAATGGAATATTACTCAGCCATAAGAAAAGATGAAATACTGCCATTTCCAACAACATGGATGGATGTCAAGACAATCATGCTAAGCAAAATAAACCAGACAGAAAAAGTTGAAAACTACATGATTATATGTTGGATATAAATCTCAAAGCAACAAATGAGCAGGACAAACGAACAGAGACTCAGACATGGACTATGGGCTAGAGTTACCAGAGGACTATAGACTATTGGTTACTGGAAGGGTGGGGGAGAAGGGGGAATGTAGATGGGGTAAAGGGTATCAAATATAGGGGAACTGGGGGAGGGTGAAGTGGGTAAAGGGGATCGAATATATGGTAGCTGAAGGAAACTGGACTCTGGCTGGTAAACACACAATAGAATATACAGATGTCAAATAATAATGTACATCTGAAAATTATATAATTTTAATAAACAATGTTACCCCAATAAAATTAATTTTAAAAAAGTTGATAAATACCACAAAAAGTACAAAATCTACAAAAATTACACATTTTTTTTATTTATTAATTGTCCCACACACCTCTGCAGTACTTTTTCTAAATTCGGTATGATTTGTAATCCTGAAATATACACAAAATCCATCTGCAATTGATGCAGAAAAGGGTGAATCACCTCAAGTGAGGGCTTAAGTCCTGCACCGAGGGAGAGAGATCTTGACTGAGTGCAGGAAAGAATTCAAGCATACACCAGAGTTAGAAACAAAAGGAAAAATCACTAGAGAAAGAATTATGCTCCATGGACAGAGAGTGATCTCTCAGTGACAGAGACTGGGAGAGACTGAAAGGATTGGAGAAGGACCAAGAGAGCAAAACCCTGGGTGTGTGGGGAATTTAGTTTGTGCATGATTCTTAGTTTTTATGAATTACAGTTTAAAGACTTTGTTTACCTATTTTCTTTTGATGGTATGGGTATATAGCGTGAAAGACATGGTTATGTAGCATTAAAAGCATGCTAGCAATCTCAGCCTTTGTTCCATAGGTTTCCCGTAGGGAATAAATGGTTTGGTTTATTTTGTGTAGGGTACGACTTCAAGACTGTATCCCTTCATGGTATGGGTGAATGGTTTGTTAGTAATCCCAGCAGGAATCTTCCTTTGTTCTGCAGGCTTCCTCAGCACATCGAAGGCTCTATGTATAGCCTGATTTAATATTTAATTCTCATGCCTCCTCCTTAAATTACAATAAAGGCATTTATAGGAACAATCCAAATACAGTTAAAAATTGCTGCCATGTTGTACTGAGCCACATAATTGTATAACCAGATGATTCTGATACTACAACATTGACTTATTGATGAATATGTGTAGGAGTTTTGTCACTGGAACACTTGCTTCTTCAGACATTTCTCTGCGTTGGTGGCAATTTTGTGTGCCATTTTGCTGGAACCAGCAGATTTTGTCAGGACAAGATGCAGCACTCTGATACACGGAATGAGTAAACTGTGATCATATCCAGTGTTCATGTGGTACAATTACCACTTTGGACCCAGGGACACAAGACTTTTGATTCAATTCCTTTTTGTGTAATTCCGATCAGAGAGAAGACAGTGTATGGCATGTTTATAATTACATACATTCACTATCAACTACTTTCCTAATAAGAGAGAATTGTTTTGGCCAGGCCTTGGCGAGAATCAAATCCTCTGTTGGCAATTGTATTTGTTTGATCTTTGGAAGAATCTTCCAGACTAGCTTCTGACTCAGTGTATTTTAAACCTTATTTTTCCTCCCCCTCACATACTTCTGGTGGGCAGGAGGATGCTGTAGGGCATTCGTCCCATGACGAACATCTCATGCTGTACCTGATGCAGGGTGTGATAAGAAAGTTCCTGCACTGGGATGGCTAGAGATAACTTGTCTAGACAAGGAAGTGACTGTATGCTACATAAATATATCCAGATAAGTCAAACTAAATGCTCACCCAACCCATCTTCCTCTTAGCCGGATCCCCCAAATGTGCACTAAACATTAGCCGCCTGAAGGGAAATCAGACTAAGAAGAGATGAAATGGGAAGAAATAGGGGTCTTAACCAGGTGTGGTCGAATTACCTTCCTTTTGCATATATTAGAAACAATGTGCAAGGGAGGGGCCCTGAAGCCTCATCAAGTGTATTCTAACCCAGAACAGGAGGAGCAGGTGAGATGCGGGGAATGTGGGGACTATAGGGTGTTACCTCTGACCTGGCAAAGGCAGCAGGCCTGGAGACATGATAACTCTATCTCTAAGCTTCTTTGTGCCTCGAGAACCCCTGGAAACAGGGATGAGGCACTGACCTGCCAAGAGAGTATTTGTTATAGTTCTTTGTAAATTCAAACACTGGGCAAACGTCAGCTGTTGTCCTGGGCCAGAGTCACAGTGTCCTCTTCCCCTTGGGTGTAGAAGGGTTTCCCAGAAACAGTCTGCCTCTTTAAAACAGAAGGATATGTGCTCTGATCCCCAGTGGAATGAACAAGCCCTGTCTTCTGAAATCAGGGTAATCCTGCTGAGGTCACTCCTGCCACTCCCTCCTCCCTGCTGTCATCTGGGGGATTAGAGCAGAGGCCAATGGATTAACGGGTTCATTTTGTCACAACCCTCCCTGCCGGACAGCCAGCCCCTCTGCTGGAAGCCTGCTGGCCAGGTAAGGTGGCTCCTCTGTTGCTGTTCTCTTTGGAGCAGAGAGAAGCTCCTTCTCTAACCAGGCATTGCAGCCAGGACCCTACTGAAAGCTGCAGAACTCCAGGCTTGCCAGGATCCAAAAGGCAGAAGGCTTGGGGACATCCCTAGGACCTCGGTGACAATCAGACAAAGTTGGCGGTCTGAGACTGCTCTTTCCTCTCTGCCTGCCGTGACCCCAGCAGGAGCTCATGCCTGGACCACCCAGGTTCTACCCAGACTTCAGCTCCACTCACAGCAGGATTTCCTGCAGCCAGTGGTTCATGGCCTGGGCCTCCCTGTGGAAGACTTTGGTCATCCTATGCCTGCTGCTATCCAGCACCTCCCTGTCCTCCACGAGGGGACAGGCCAAGATTCCTCTAGAAACGTAAGCATCAAATTCAGACCCTACCCCATAAAACCCTTTTACCCTTTCCTCACTTCCTTCCTACTGGCAGACCTCAATTTTCTGCATACACTCCTCCCCCGACATCTGACCTCCCTCCAGGCTCTCCCCTGGGGACTTCGACTGCCCACTCTCCCTTTCTTGGTGTGAAGACCTTTCTTTACCCTCCTCTCTTCCATTTGGGAGTCCCACCTGCTTCTCCTCAGACACCTGATGTTTTAAGCAGACTTGATCATCATCACTCACACTCTTCATTGGGATGGCAAGCAGTGTCTGGAGCACCTGCAGAGTGATGCTTCTTCCAGGATATTCGCTGCTATTAGGTGACTGGAGGTGGAGCTTGAAACGATCATTGCAGCTCTCCAAGGATTTCTTAGGAAATTTGTTAGGAAATTCAGAAATTCATTCTGAAAAAGTAAAGCAGTTCTAAATTGATAAAATGACTCATGCAACCAGGATCTAGGTCAAATTTAACTTTGGTAGTCTCAGTCTTCCCTTTCCATGCCTTTCTGCCTCCTTCCAGGTCCTAATTCTCCATCCTGTCATTAAGACCAGGTATCAGTCCTTTACACTTTGCTATAAATTTAAATTACTGTACAACCCCTCTGGGAATTTTTAGTCCTTGGCTCTGGTGGACTTATTAAAGAAATTTCCAATAAATATGGGGAGCAGAGCACTCTAGACCAAAGGGCATTACCTGCTCAGTCCATATCTAAGTCCAGCCACCCAAGTGCAGTATGAAAGTCAGGCTAGCAGAGACCCTCAAGTGTCAGCCTCAAGTGTTAACAGAAGTGGGGACTGGCTGCCAGAGCAACACGAAATGTTTGTGCTGAGCTTTGTTGAGTGGCACTGTTTCCATCTGGTTGTATAACCTCTACTTCCTATATGCCTGGCAGTGTTAGATGCTTTACAAATGATACCTTTAGTTCACACAGCACTTCAGTGATTTGGTTAACAGTATCCCCATTCTGCAGTTGAGCAACTTCCCAAGTGTACATAGCCAGTAAATGGAAGTGTCAGAATTTGAACTCAAGTCAGCCTGGCCTATGCTTCACCATCACACCCACAGCAGCCTGTAAAACCATCTATTGTTGAGGGAGATGGTGAGAATAATTTTCAACTCCAGAACACACACCAATAGTTGAAGGCAAACTCTAGGAATAGGCTGAGTGCCAAGTTAAGATGGCTGGAATCCAGGTCTTAATTGAGGAGAACTGCAGAGTGGACCACCTACACAGAAACCTCCAGAGTCGCTGAGCTTCAGGGCCCCCAAGCATGCCCACATCTGCAGCCACCCACTCCCTTGCCACCAGAACTTCCCAGAGGACCTTGGCCCCACCCCTCCTCTCTCATTGGATCCTTCTCAGTCTTTCCCATCCCAAAGACCACCCCCCCTCTTTCTCGTGAAGCCACACCCTCCCTCCCACTTGGCCATCAGCCTCCACTGCCTGCCCTGGTTTCTTTTGCCCTCCCAAATCTGTTCCCACCCCAGTCACCAAAGACCATTATTGTTCAATCCAGTAGACATTTCTGGACTTATCTCCCTAGCCACTTGTTTTGGATACTAGTCTCTCTCTTTTCCTTGAGTCTCAGTGCCTTAGCTTTATAACACTTACTCTCCTGGGTCTCCTTGGGCACCTGTTACCTCTGTCTTTCTCCAGTGCCCCTTTCCCTCTGCCTGCCCCTGAGGTTTCTGATCTTCCCCAGGCTTGGTTGTCCATTCGGATCTTCTCATGCTGTACACTCTCCTTGAGAGAGCCCATATATCCTCAGAATTTCAACCTCCATCCACGAGACTCTCAGCCATGCCTCTACCTGTTAGACTCACATGTCTGTTGCCTATGGACAGCTCTTCCTGAACATCATGTGAGGTTTTAAATTGAAGTTCATGTCTTTCAAGATACAAAACAATTGGTAATTTCTAGAGAGTTACAGTGCACAACCTGCCCAACATTACTCTGCCACACAACTCTGCACTGGAATCTCACGTTCTATATGCCCCAAGCTACATTCGCCACCTTCCACCCTCCCTACTTATTTCCATGATCTTCCTGATATCCTTAATTTTCTTTAATGACAGTACCATCAGCTCAACCACCCAAGCTAGAAACCTGGAAGTCATATTTGATTCCCCTAAGCTCTTCTGTGTTCTCCACCTAGAATTCTCTTCCAAATCTTTTTGTCAGGCTAAACTCTTTCAAACTTCTAACACTGAACTCAGATCCCACCTCTCCCAGGAAGCCTTCCCTCACCACCACTACCTCCGCCCGCAAGCTTTGTTGGTGTCCCTTCAAACATGTATTATGCTATCTGTATGTAAAGAGGTGTCTCCCTAACTGAGGATTTTACAAAGGTGAGGACTGTGATGGGGTTCCAGGACTACATAAGGCCTGGCACATAAGATCTCAATAGATATTAGTCGAGTGACTGAATAAATACTGATCTCTAAATGATCATGTGGGCAAACTTAGTTTGCTCCAAATGGAGAGGCTCAATCCTATATCCCCACCCCCAGAACCCTACCAACCTGCCCAGATGATAAGATCTCAATACACTTTTGGGGACAGATGAGAGGTCAGGGTTTCTCTACCAGGCTGCCTACACCAAGGGTGAGGTGTAGCCTCTCATGCCCTCACTGCCTGGCCTGCCCTCAGCAAAAGCAGAAGCAGCTTAGAACCTTTTCCTCTGTCCCCTTGCCTCATTCTCCCTCTGAAATTTCAACAAAGGATGCAGCAGCCCACAGTGACCTTGAGCAGGAAATACTGTAGGGAATGACTCATTGAGAAGCTGCAACTGTGCCAAGGAGGTTCTAATGTCTATCCTCAGGGTCCTCTCTACCCGGGCCTGGACCTGTCCACATTCTCTTCCTCTTCTCTCTTCTCCATTCTCCACCCACAAACCATAGCCCTTCGGTGCTTCGGGTCAGGCTTTGGTTCCAGCTCATCAGCCCCTGTTCCTCGCCCCTCAGTGGGAGACATTCAGCACACTCAATGCAGCTGCCAAGCCCCTGGAGGGTCTTCATGATCTCTTGCCCTGGCCAAGAGGGACAGGAGTTCTTCTTATGTGTTTTTCCGGGTATATGTATGTCAGTGCGTGTGCGTTTGCATGTGTACATGTGTGTAAGTACGTTAGTGTGAGAACCTCTATGTATCATGTGTGTCTCTGTATGTTTATGCGTATGTGCATTAGTGGGCGTCTATGTGTGTAGACACTTGTTTTGTATGTGCATGTGCGTGTGCATGTGCATCTATGCGTATGTGTCCATGTATGTGTCTATGTGTATGCGTATGTACCTTCCTGACTTGGCAGAGTGAAGCTGTGGGCAGACACCTTCAGCAGGGACCTGTATGACACCGTGACCAAATACTCGGGCTCCCTCTTGCTGCAGAAGGTCAGTAACCCTCTTCTAGGAAGCTCCCAGGGTGGTCAGAGGACAAACAGCCAGGGAGCCCTTCCAGGGAGAGGAGCAGAGACCCAGAATCCCTCAATGTCCATGCTGTGAAGGGTCTTAGAGATCATCAATCCAATCCTCTCATTTTCAGATGGTGAAACTGAGACTCAGGGAAGGTAACGATTTGCCCAAGTTGCAGAGCAAATGGGGTAGCCAAGAGCATTGTGTGAGATCAGATCCCAGGGATGCCGACACCAAGATAGAATTAGACAGACAAGAGATTTATTGGGATGGAAAGGCTGTGAAGAATAAAGGGGAGAGGGAGCAGGAGCAAGAAGACTGGGATGCAGGCCTGACACCTGAGAAAGGGGATGAGGAGAAGGAGGTGGGGAAAGACGGGCCTCAGCTACCATGGGGAAAGTCCTGCAGCAACTGTGTAGGAAGTAGAAGCAAGCAGCTCTCTGTGCGGAGAGAGCTTCCATACCTCCAGTTCTCAGGAGCTCCAGCCATGCCTGGGGACTGCAGAGCCCGCATGGGCCCTAGCAGATGTCTGAGCCTGTGCCTAGCTCCTAGGCAGGACGCAGGGCCTAAAGGAGAGGACCGCGTGCCAGTTCCCCAACCCCTTATTGATTAATTGCTTTATGTGCATATTGACACCTAACCTGTCCTTTTACCAGATTATAAACAACCTCATTTTCCTCTGATAACTCCCATACCAATTTTAATAATAGTTTGTCATTCTCTATTATTACCATTCTCTAAGAGCTTTATATTCAGAATTTAACTCTCACCACAACTTCATGAGGTGACTATGATCTTTGCCATTTTCTAAATCAGGGATCCCCAGCCACAGACTGGTACCTATTAAGAACCGGGCCACACAGTAGGAGGTGAGCAGCAGGCCAGTGAGCAAAGTTTCATCTGTATTTGAAGCTGCTCCCCAGCGCTAGCATCACTGCCTCAGCTCCACCTCAGATCATCAGGCATTAAATTCTCATAGGAGTACAAGTCACTGGTGCCAAAAATGTTGGGGACTGCTGCTCTAAAGCCATGCCAATGTCACATCTTTCAAATGAGAAAACTTACTGAGTAACTTGCCTAAGGGCATATGGCCAGTAGTTGCTGAACTGTGTCATCAGAGATTGGTGATATGCACACTCAAAAAGAGATTTTCTTCCTGCAACCCCAGAGAGTAAACTTAAACCCAGCTCTCTGAACTCTCCTAGTTTCCCTGGTAGTTTGTCAAGAAGCGTCAATACCTGCTGCTGCTGAGCTTGGCCCAGACATGATGTGAGCTGGGGCACACTAACATCATGGGATGTGGGAGAAAGAGAAACTGATGCTCAGGGAGATTTCACAGTCCACGTAAGCAGGCCCAGGGAGGCAGCAGGCATGGCTGCACAGAGAACATGGAAGTCTCGGAGACCTGGCTATGTGACCTTGGTCAAGTTTGTTGACCTGTCTGAGCCCTAGTCTACCAAATGTGTCTAGTGCCCCTGGACAGGGAGGTTGTTTGCTAAAAGGCAGCTATGGTCATTAGCAGGGGGGATTATACAAGGAGGGAATGAGCTGTCTTTGCCTCTCGTTGAGTAGGAAAGAACTCATAGGTGTGAATGCACTAGTTGAGAAGATGGAGGCCACATGTGATCAGATACAAAACATCCTGGTGCCAGATGACAGGTACCTGTCTCTCCCACATTCTCCTTAACAGAAATACAGGGATGTGGAGCCCAGTCTAAGGATCCAGGAGGTGGATGGCTTGGAGCTGGTGAGAAAGTTCTCAGAGGACATGGAGACCATGCTACGCAGGAAAGTGGAGGCTGTCAAGGTGCTCCAGGACCTATGATCTATGGGGGGGATTCTGCTCCAGCCCCTGTCCCACCAAAATGATCCTCACTGCTGTCGTGGCCCAGCATTCTCTCACCCACATCATCCTTTTCCTACCTAATGAGTGTCTGCCTTGTATCCTCATGAGCCAAAAGGTCCTTGTAAAGGAGGAAATGATGGGAAACAAGGGGAGAGGAGAGGGTTGGGAATGGAACTCTACCTTAGGGAACAACGTTCAATGCAATAGGACAACCTGCAGTGTTAAGAGGGACTGTGCATCACAACGTCGTATTCAGTGACTGGTGCAGAGCAAGTATGGAATGAAGGTTTAGGAGTCATCCACCGAATGAACAATGGATGGATAGATGAATGGGTGGATGGGCGGTGGATGAGTTGGAGTATAGAAAGATGGAGAACATACAAAGCAAAGCTCTCTCCCTCTCCCCTCCCTTCCCTCTTCTCTCCTTCTCTCCTTCCTCTTCCCATCCTCCCAACCTTTCCCCTCCTGCCATATGGACCCACCCTTCATGACACCCAAGTGCTCTGAGGGCTGCCCAGACAGCAGAGGTGCTTTTAGTGATGGGCCTCATGCTCAGGTAATTCTGTCACTGCACATCCACCAAACCTGGCTTGGCATGGTAGAAACAGAATGTGTCCCTTCCCTGGCATGAAGTGCCTACCCCGATGCTGTGGGGACCTGGCTGGTTGGAGAGACATAGTTCATGCTGCACCTCTCCAGAAATCTGACCATCCAGAACAATGTTGTTCCCTAAAAGAATTCCTTTGAGGAGCCAGGAGAGAGGAGATGGGGCCGGATAGGTTGTTGGAGGGCAGGTTGAGGCCAGTGCTAAGGAAAGGGTTAGGAATGGAACTGTGGCCTGGCCAGACTATCTATCTGTCTTCCACTTCCTCCATCAAAAGCACCATCTGGGAGGGACCCTGTGTAAAGGTGCTGGGGTCTTCTTTCCCATGCATTACAATTTTCAGTCTCTTTCCTCCAGGCTTAGGGGCAAGGGATCTTAGCATCAGGAACAAGTGAAAAGATATTTGGGGTTGGGAGAGCCCATCCTGGGTCACAGTAGGGAGACACTGACCTCCCTTACAACAAACACACCAGTACTACCTGCCTCCTTCAATCTGCAATGCTGTGGAAACCACCTCTCTGGGCAGAGCACAGACATTGGGATTCAAGAACGCACCATGTTAGGGGCTGGTCCTCATGGTGCTATAGTACAGCAGTCCTAGGCCTCCAGTTGCACTGTGTCCTTCCCATGGCTTCAACCTCATAAGACCAAGCAAATGAGCACATGCTCTGCACACTTCCAAACGCCAGTCCCTGCTCCCTGCTGGGGGTTCTGTGGAGCACTACAGCCACTGACCCTCCTATGGGAGTGCTAAAATAATCTTGGTCCTGTGAAATTTCTTCATCACATCCTAGGAATTGGGGTTTGGGAGTAGGGAAGGCAAGGACTAGTCTACCCAATTTACAATTGTATAAATAGAGACCCAGAGGGACTTAGTGGCTTAACCCTGACCAAGCCAGAACAGGAGCTCAGATCTTTTCTTCTTCTTCCCCCATGTTTATTGAGGTAAAACCAAAAATTTTTTATATTTATATTCAATCACTGAAAGGTGGAAATCACCCAATATCTATCAACGAATGAATAAACAAAATATGAGATATCCATAAAATGGAATATTATCCAGCTATAAAAAGGAATGAAGTTCTGATATATGCTATGACATGGATGAACCTTGAAAATATTGTGCTAAGTGAAAGACTGCAGATACAAAAGGTCACATATTGTATTATTCCATTTATGTGAAATATTCAGAACAGGAAAATCCATTAACAGAAAGCAGATTAGTGTTTGTCAAGAGCCAGGGGCAGAGGGGGTTGGGGGTAATTGATTAACGGGTTCTGTTTGGGAGTAATGAAAGTTCTGGAACTAGATAGTGATGATAGTTGCACAACACTGTGAATGTACCTACAGTCACTAAATTGCACACTTTAAAATAATTAAAATTTATGTACATATGTACACATTCATGCACATTTAAATAGACTATTTTTAGAACAGTTTTAGGTTCATGGAAAAATTGTAAAGAAAGTACGGAGAGTTCCCATATACCTCCTTCCCCTACAGACACACAGCCTCCCCAACTGTCAACAGCCCCCACAAGTACATTGGTTACAATCAATAAACCTACATTGACACATCAATATCACCTAAGGTCCATAGTTTATATTAGGGTTCAGTGTTGGTCTTGTATATTCTATGGGTTTTGACAAATGCATAATGACATGTATCCACCATGCACAATAGTTTCACTACCCTAAAAATCCCCTATTTTCTACCTATTCATCCCCCCCTTCCTCCCCACAGACCCCTGGCAACCACTGGGATTTTTACTGTCTTCATAGTTTTGCCTTTTCCATAATGTCTTATGTTTGGAATCATGCAGTATGTGGCCTTTTCTGACTGGCTTCTTTCACTTAGAAATACACATTTACCTTTCAATTATTGTGAAAAGTAAATGTGAACATTTGTGCACAAGTTCTGCTGTGAAGATTTGTGCACAAGTTCTTATATGAGTCCCTGTTTTCAGTTCTCTTGGATATATTCTGAGAAACAGAAATGAGGACACACTGGACTCTTTTTGCCCATTCATTCTCCCCTTTTTGTTTCCATCCCTCAGAATCTGGTAGAGGCCGCTGAGGAGGCTGACCTGAACCATGAATTCAACAAATCTCTGGTGGTGAGTCCTCCTGCTCCCAGAGCTGTTGCTGAGAGGGCATGTGGCTCATCTCTCAACCCCCAGCAATGGCCAAGGTCACCTGAGCACAGATTATGGAGGAGTTGGGGGAGATAGGATCCAGAGCTATCTTTAAATGTGCTCAGGATTTGTGTGACCCTACAATAGTTTGATTCTGAAGTGCTCTGGAGCCTTCTGAGAGGGGATTTATGAGTCAGGTAAAAGAGACAGCTACCAAGACATAGGGCAGTGTGTGTGGGGTGTGTAGAGTGGTAATTCACTCTTCCACAGACATTTATTACCCAACGCACTGTGCTAGCCCCTGCACAGATAAAGTCGAGAAGCTCACTGACCAAATAGCTCCAGCGCAAGGCCTGGGACATGTTTATACAAATGGTAAACAGAGTGTTTCCACAGTGCAGAAGGAATGGGATAGAGCTCAGAAATTCTGACAGGGTGGCCTTGGGGCTGGCCCAGGCAGAGGGGCATTTGAGTGGCTGAGGGAGAAGAGGTTTCTAGTTTGAGGAAAAAGAAATGAAAAATACGCAAGATCAAGGAAATTGCCAGTGGTCAGCTCTGTGTGTCCAGGGGCTGGTGAAGCAGAAAGTGACCATGGTAAAGGTAGGAATCGGGCCTTTATTCAGCCTGAATGGCACATTTTGAAGGGTTCGAGCAGGAGAGGAACACAGCTGGATTTGTGGCAGCAGTGTTGTGACATGGGCAAGACGCGGAGGGGTCTGAAAGGGGCTGTTCAAGTCTGAACCCGGTGGTGTGGAAGGGAGAGGGGAAGAGGGTCTGATTATGGCTCCAAGGTGGTAATTCAAGCAGACCCAACACTATGTGTAAGAGCAGAGAGCAGACTGCTGGCTCCTCAAAGGGACCCGGGGCCATAGGCCTCAGTCCACTTCTTAAAGAGAGAAGCCCCACCTCCCAGGGCCCCAGCGTCTGAGTTCCTAGAAGTCTTCTCACGCTGGAGGAAGCTGGTGGTGCTGATGAGGCTGCCTCTGTCTCTTTATCTCTCTTGGAATCTGTCTGCCTTCTCTGTCTCCATCTCTGACTATGTCCACACAAGCTAAACAAAGTGGAGAACCGAAGTGATAATATAGACAATTTATATCAAAACCCAGTCGAATCAACCATCCATTCCAATTACCTGGATATGTACTTGCCCGAATCCTGTGGGTCATTGCTTGAATCCTCCACAGACAGAGCTTATATGGACACTTCAGTCCACCCGAACTTCTCTCTCATCTGAGTCCTCTGATTGTACTGTTTCTCTTTCTCCTTCTCACACCATGGGTCCCTGTGTCCGCGCTGTCTCTGTTCGGCTCATTCCCCTCCACCCTAGTTTGACTATTACAACTCGGTCCTGATCAACGAGAGGGACGCAAATGGCAATTATGTGGAGCTAGGGGCTGAGTTCGTCCTCGAGTCCAACGCACACTTCAGCAACCTGATGGTGAACACGTCCCTCAGCAATGTGCAGCTGCCCACCAACGTGTACAACAAAGGTAGTCCCCCTGCCGCCCCACAGCCTGGCATGCTCTCGGCCACCTGGTGCTTGTTAGGGTGGTGCTGGTGGTGCTGGGGAAGTGTAATGATTTGCCTCCATCTTCCTAAGAAGTCCTGCAGTGTGTAAACTGTTTCTCCAACCTCCATGACTGAGAAGAAGAATCTTTCCACACAAGCCTTGGCCGAGAGAAAACTCAGTGTTTTTAGATTAGAGGGTGTGAGATGTAGACGAAAGTAGGAAACTACATCAATGCATACTATGTGTGGTATGTGCACGTGTGCACAGAGGGTGAAGAACTGGTCACTGTTGCTCCTGATTTAGTTTCCCCTGCAGTTCTATAATCTCACCCCTTAGATCCAGATATTTTAAATGGAGTCTACATGTCTGAAGCCTTGAACCCTGTTTTTGTGGAGAACTTCCAGAGAGATCCAACACTTACCTGGCAGTATTTTGGCAGCTCAACTGGATTCTTTAGGATCTATCCAGGTAAGGACATGGGAAGCATCTTCAAGATCTTCTGGGTTTTATCTCTGGAAATAAGGAAATAGAGACATTGAAGATGTACCCTGACATTCAGATGCTCAGTGAATGAGGTTGGGCCTCTTATCCAAAGGCACCTCCAACCCACACTTTGACACTCTTCACAACATGATAAGCACATTTTCAACAAATACCTGTTGAATGAATGAATGAATGAATGAATGAATGAATCCATCAAACACTGTGGTAATCAGCCAATAAATGCCCACATTGGACTGTTGCCCCATGAAAAGCATTGTGGAAGGTGTAAAGGAGAATGAAACAATTATTACTCTTAAGAAGTTTTTATATTTTATTTTTTAATTTTTATTTTTCAATTAGAGTTGTATTTTTATATCAGTTCCAGGTGTACAGTATAGCAGTTAGATATTTTTATAATTTACAAAGTGATTCCCGTGATTAGTCTTAGTATCTACCTGGGACTATACATAGTTATTATAATATTATTGACTATATTCCCTATGCTGTACTTTCCAACCCCATGATTATTTTGTAACTATCAATTTGTACATCTTAATCCTTTCACCTTTTTCACCCAGCCCCCCAAACCTCCCTTCCATCAGTTTCTCCTCTGTATCTATGAGTTTGTTTCTGTTTTGTTTGTTTCTTTATTTTGTTTCTTAGATTCCACATGTAAGTGAAATCATATGGTATTTGTCTTTCTCTGCCTGACTTATTTCACTTAGCATAACAAACTCTAGTTCCAATCATGTTGTTGCAAATGGTTAAGATTTCATATTTTTATGGCTGAGTAATTTTCCATTGTTTCTATGTACCATGTCTTGTTTATCCAATCATCTAGTGATGGACATTTAGGTTGCTTCCATATCTCAGCTATTGTAAACAGTGCCACAGTGAACACTAGGTTGCATATCTTTTTAAATTAGTGTTTTGGTTTTCTACAGATAAATACTCAGAAGTATAATTGCTGGGTCATAAGGTAGTTCTATTTTTAATTTTTTGAGGAAACTCCATGCTGTTTTCCATAGTGGCTATACCAATTTGCCATCCTACCAACAGTGCATGAGGGTTCCCTTTTCTCCACATCCTCACCAGCACTTATTGTTTTTTGATCCATTGATGATGGCCATTCTGACAAGTGTGAAGTAATATCTCATTGTGGTTTTCATTTGCATTTCTCTGATGATTAGTCACGTTGAGCATCGTTTCATGTATCTGTTGGCCATCTGTATGTTTTCTTTGGAGAAATGCCTATTCAGACATTTTGCCCATTTTTAATTGAATTGTTTTTTTTCTGGTGTTGAGTTATATGAGTTCTTTATAAATTTTGGATACTAACCCCTTATCAGATGTATCATTGGCAAATATTTTCTCCCACTTAGTAGATCGTCTTTTTATTTCGTTGATAATTTCTTTTGCTGTGCAAAAACTTTTTAGTTTGATGCAGCCCCATTTGTTTATTTTTTCTTTTGTTTCCTTTGCCCAAGGAGATATATCAGAAAAAAATATTACTAAGAGCAATGTCAGAGAGTTTACTGCCATTTTTTCTTTTAGGAGCTTTATGGTTTCAGGCCTTACATTTAAGTCTTTAATCTATTTCCAGTTATTCTTATGTGTAAGAAGGTGGTCCAGCTTCTTTTGAGAAATCAGCTGACATTCTTATGAGAGCACCCTTATAAGTAACTAGTTGCCTTTCTCTTGCTACTTTTGGATTCTCATTTTGTCTTTAAACTCTGGCATTTTAATTATGATATATCTTGGTATGTGTCTGTTTGAACTCATCTTGTTTGGGATTCTGTGCTTCCTGTATGTCTATTTCTTTCACCAGATTAGGGAAGTTTTCAGTCATTATCTCCCCAAATATGTTCTCAATCTCTTGCTTTCTCTCTTCTCCTTCTGGTACCCCTACGATACAAATGTTGGTTTGCTTGATGTTGTCCCAGAGGCCCCTTAAACTATCCTCCTTTTTTAAAAGAAAATTCTTTTCTCTTTTTGCTGTTCCTACTGGGTGTTTTATGCCACTTTGCTTCCAAATCATTGATTCAGTCCTCTGCTTCATCCAATCTACTCTTGATTCCTTTTAGTGTATTCTTCATTTTAGTTATTATATTCTTCATTTCTGACTGGTTTTTTAATGGTTTTTATGTCCTTTTTTATACTTACTATCTCTTTGTCAAAGTTCTCACTGAGCTCAGCTATTCTTCTCCTAAGTTCACTGAGCATCCTTATAATTAGTGTTTTGAACTCTGTATCTGGTAGGTTGCTTGCCTTTATTTTGTTTATTTCTTTTTCTGAAGTTTTTTCTGTTTTTTTTTTTTTTTTATTGGGGGCATGTTTCTTTGTTTTCTTATTTTGGCTTCCTCTCTGTGCTCATTTCTGTATATTAGGTAGATCTGCTACATCTTCCAGTCTTAGCCAGATGGTTTTATGTAGTAGGTATTCTGTGTGACCCAGTAGCACAACCTCCCTGATCACCTGTACCAGGTGCTCCAAGAGTGACCCTTGTGTGGTTGTGTGTACCCTCTTGTTGTAGGTGAGCCATGATTGTTATTGACACGTCAGTGAATGAGTTTGACTCTCAGGCTGACTGGCTGTGAGAATTGGCCTTACCCACAATGTATGAGCTGCTGTGTAGGGCTGACCCCACAGAGTAGGGTTTGCCCCAGTGGGTTCATGTGCCTGTTGAGAACACTCTTTGGGTAATCCCTTTGTGATGCTAATCAGATGATACTCTGTTGAGGTCCAAGCCCCTTGGGAAGGACTCTCATGCAGGCTAAGGCCAGCTGTTGCCTGTGACCAACCCGGGGCTACCTGTTAGGAGCTACAAAGCTGTCCATGTTTGGTCACTGCCTGAGCTGGACCTAGAGGTATGTAGTAAAGGCCACGCAGTGAACCAAGGCCATCTGCTACCAGTATCAGCTCAACAAAAGGCCCAGTGCACCCCCAGATCAGAGACTGAATAAGCCTTGGGAGTTTCAGAGTTGGGTGACCCTCAAGATTTGTTAAAGAAATACTATAGTTAGGGCGAGGGCTTTTGCCTGCCACCAAAAGTGTCTCCTGAGGTGCATAAGCCAGGGCCTATTGATTACTGCCAAAGGAACCTCCTGCTGAGAGAGAGGGGTAGGGCTTGTTGCCCAGTAACCATTCAAAATTGCCACCAGGCAATTCACTAGTTGGATGGGGCTGGGTCTCAGGGGGTCACTCAGGTGAAGTGAGCAGATCTCATCAGGCTGCCGGAACCCGCTGGATGGAGTCAAACAGTCCTGAGTGGGGGAGTGAGGGTTAGGAAAAAAGACAGAGAAGAGAAAAAGATCTCGGGAGGGCATACAGTCAAAGCTGCAGCCCAGAGTTTGTTTAGCACCGTCCTGATATACCCTAGCAAGCATGAGAAACAGCTCAAAAAATGTTAGTTATGCACAATAACCTTGTCAACATTACACAGGGAGCCTAACGCTATCTCGGCATTCCACATCCCTTTCTTTAAGGCCAAGGAACAATCAACTTCTCTGTTCCCATCTCCAGGTGTTCTTTTGTGTCAGCAGACTTTTAGCTTTACTGTGCGAATATCCTGCTTGGCTCTCAAGCCTGAAAACGGCTCCCAACATCAGGCAAATGCAGATTTTGGTTTGACTGTGTGGGGGAGGGTTCAATACAGGCAAGATGGTGCTCATCTGCAGGCTGTACAGGAGGAGGCTCAACAAAGGATCAATGGCAGCTATCCCTCCAGCCCTTGCCCTGAAGCCACACAACTCAGTCTTTCCCCGTATGTCTCTGGCACCTCCCAAGCTGTTGTCCCTCTGTCAAAGCCCAGGGTGAGCACCTGCAGGTGAGTGAGTCTGTGAGCAGACCCTTTAAGGGGACATTTGGATTTCTGGCTGCCATTTGTCTCACCTGAATGAGCAATTCCCACTGGTTTTCACAGCCAGATTTTGTGGAGACTCCTCTTCCCGGCCCTGGAACCCTGGGCCAGGGAGTGTTAGGGTGAGCCTGGAGACCCTTGCTCCTCCCTGGGGCCTTTGCAGCTGAGATGTTCCTTCTAATGCTCAACCACCACACATGGGTGTGAGACCAGCCCATTTTGCATCTCTGCCCCTCCTATGATTCTCAATGTGGTCTCCTCCTTAGTTAGTCTTTAGATTGTTCTCAAGGTTGACTGTTCTATAATTTAGTTGCAATTTTAATGCAGTCATGAATGGAGACATGCACAGAGTTTATTTACCTACACTACTGTCTTGACGGGAACTCCCAAGAAGTTTCCATCTTAATTGGAGAAATGGGGCATACTCATTTGACATGTTCAATAGCAATGTGGAGATGACACAGGCCACTATGTGATTAGTGGCCAACATAACAGATAGGATAGAAAACAAAGACATCTACCACAAAATTTGCAAGAGTTCTGCTTTTAATTTTTTTTTTTTGCTTTTAAATTTTTACTTCCTAGTTAAAATAAATCACCTTCACATTTTACTCAAACATTTTTATATTTTAGCATACTGTCCAAAGTCTTAAAGTTGCCCTATTTTTCTGAGACAAAAATCAGAAAGGTCCTAAAGGACACTTCTATGTGCCCAGATTGGAAAATATAATTCCTCTCTAGGAGTACAAAGGGACCTTGGAGCTTATGGAGTCCCCTGTTAGCATACTCCTTCTTGTTTCTCTGCCCTAGCCCATAACTAGCCATTGGTTCTTCTTCTGTTCTCCAGAGCCTGAGTAAACAAGTTTATCTCTCTTCCTTGTAACAGCCCCTCAGATGTTCAAAGTCAACATACAGGTCCCTCAAGTCTTCTTCTAGGTAGAATTCCTGTAAATATTCTCGCCATATTGAGGCTTCCAAAGATGTCAGCTTGTGTGCAAACAACATAATCCAGGTGTGAGCCATCAGTCTTAGTTATGGAGAGGTTGTTTCTCACATCCACACTCATATTTATACATATCAACCCTCAGGTGGACAGTATGGGGTTGGACATAATCCTTGATCATGCTACTCTATACCCATAGGTCCATGTAGGCCCATTGCTATTTATTTTATTTATTTTTAACTTTATTTATAACATAATAATGCCTGTATATACATCACCAACACAAAAACTAGATTAGTAATAACTTCTATTCACATATGTGCTCCTTCTCTATCCCATCCTTTCTCTCTCCACCCCGCCTTCTCCCCATCCCTCACACCACTGACCAGGTAATAGTTTTCCTTAATTACAAGCTTATGACTCTATTTGGATTTCTTGGTATTTTTAGTTATTTAGTTTTATCTTATGTTCACACACACACACACACACACACACACACACACACATCTGCTTAAACAACATACTATTTTATTTTGCTTGTGTATGAAATTTTAAAACTGGTTTCTGGTATAGACTTTTAGAACTTGCTTTTTCATTTAATATTATACTACCAAGATTCATTGGGTTGTCACATATAGCTATATTTTGTCATTTTTCTTCCTATGTCATATTCTTTGGGGTCAATATATCTGTTATATATATATTTTTTTCCATCATTTTACTCCCAACCTTCTATGGCATTTTGTTTTAGTCATATCTCTTGAAAATAGCTTATAGCTTTTAAATTTTTATCCCAACTGAAAATTTCTTTTACTAGTTGGAAGTTAAACACATTTACATTTATTGTATTAACATAGTTAAACATGCTTATCTTATTTTTAAATTATGTTATTTTTTAAATTTCTACTTGTCCTTACATTTTTCTTTTTTTTTTTCTTTTAAATGATTAACCTTTTTTGATAAATTTCCCTTTACTTCTCCTTTTTACTCTCTATCAGTTTAGAACTTATTCCTCTGTTTTTGTTCTTTTAGTAATTACCCCTTTATCAGGCATATTTAACAAGATGTTAAAATTAAATAATATTTTTACACCTCTCCAGTCAAAAAAGGACTTTAGAACTCTTGCACTTACGTCTCCTTTTTCACCCTGATTTTCATTCTATTGTCATCTAATAGTTCCCTTTTTATCCCCACAAATTAGATACTATTACTCTTACTTGATACAAATATTGCTTGTTTAGAATTAACTATTTGTTTACCATTTAATTTGTTCACCATGCCTTTGAGTTTCTTGAACTGTCTTTCTAAGATCCTTTCTCCTTGAAGTAAATCCTCCAGAATTTCCTTTATAGCAGGGATCTTTAAACTCCAGTGTGTAGTCTGTTAGGAACTGGGCCACACAGGAGGAGGTGAGCAAGCAAAACTTCATCTATATTTGCAGCTGCTCCCCAGTGCCTTAGCTTCCCCTCGGATCATTAGGCATTAGATTCTCATAGGAGCATATACCCTATTGTGAATTGCACATGCAAGGGATCTAGGTTGTGCACTCCTTATGAAAATCTAGTGCCGAATGATCTGAGGTGGAGCTGAGGTAGTGATGCTAGGGTTGGGGAGCAGCTGCAAATATAGATTAACAGCAGTGAGGTTTGACTGCACAGAGACCATAATAAGTCAATTGTTTGCACTCTCATATCAAACCCCTATCAGTGAGTGGCAAGTGACAATTAAGCTGCATCTGGTGGCAGGCCTTAAGTCAAAATCCAACACTTGTTTTAGTCTGTGCATGCATAATTTTATTTACCACTTCCATCCACGCCTCCTTTCCGTGCTGCTCACTTGTCTCAGTCACAGTTCTGGTAAGCCCACAAGCAAACCCCAGGTAAAATGAATAAAATATAAATGTCACTGGAGAGCTTCTTTGAAAATGGGGAAAGACCCAATGATGAGACAGCAGAAGACTCTAAGACTGCCAACAAAAAGAAAGCTGCATTTAAAAGAAAATATCAAGAGTCCTTAAATTACAGGTTCATTACAACAGGTGATTCACATTCTGCAAGCCCGCTTCATATAGTATGTGGTGACCAGCTATCCAATGAAGCCATGAAACCTTCAAAACTGCTTCACCACATGGAGACCAAGCACCCTGCATTACAAGCCTCTGGAGTTTTTCAAACTTAAAAAAAAATGTGAACACGAAGAACAGAAGCAATTATTGAAGGCTACCACTTCATCAAATGTGTCTGCACTGAGAGCATCATTCTTAGTGGCTAACCACATTGTTAAAGCTAAGAAGCCCTTTACTATGAGTGAAGGAGACGTAAGTGAAAAGTTGATCCTGCCTGCTGCTAAGGACATTTATCATGAACTTTTAGGAGAGGCTGCAGTTCAATAGGTGGCACGTGTTCCTCTTTCGGTTAGCACCATAACTCGATGAACTGATGAAATAGCAGAGAATTTGAGGCACAGCTGTTAAGATTGAGACACCGTGGTACACAATCCAGGTTGATGGGTCTACCAATGTTGACAACAAGGCAACATGCTTGTTTTTGTACGGTATATATTTTTTGGAGGATGTGCATGAGGATACGTTATGTGCACTTTTGTTGCCAACCAACACCACAGCTGCAGAACTATTCAAGTCTTTGAATAATTACATATCAAGAAAACTGAATTGGTCATTTTGTGTTGGTATGTGCATGGACGAAAAGGCTGCCATGACTGAATGACTTTCTGGTTTCACTACTCATGTCAAGGAAGTTGCTTCTTAATATGAGTCTACGCACTGTGTCATCCATAGAGAAATGCTGGCTGGCTGAAAAATGTCACCTGAACTTAACAATGCTTTGCAGGATGTGATTAAAATTATAAACCACATTAAAGTACATGCCCTTAACTTGTGTCTGTTCATGCAGCTCTGTGAGAAGATGTATGCAAAGTACACGTCTTCTCTTATACATAGAAGTGAGATGGCTTTCTAAAGGCAGATCACCAGCTGGAGTTTTTGAATTATAAGAATCATTTCAGAGATTTCTTTTAGAAAAACAGTCACCACTGACAGCACATTTCAGTGACACAGAATGGATCATGAAACTTGCTTACTTGTGTGACATATTCAACCTGCTTAACCAACTCAATCTGTCACTTCAGGGGAGAACAACTGTGTTCAAGTCAGCAGACAAAGTGGCTGCATTCAAAGCCAAACTGGAGCTCTGGAGGTGACGAACAAATGTCGGAATTTTTGACACATTTCAAACATTAGTAGAAATTTTGAAAGAGACTGAGCTGGGGCCTTCTTCCTTTCAGCTGGTGCATGATCGCCTATCTCAGCTTTCAAAAGAGTTTGAACATTACTTCCCAACCACAAAAGACCCCACACTGGGGAAGAATGAATCTGTGACCCATTTGTGAATAAGCCAGGCGAATTGACTTTGTCTGTGCTAGAAGAGGATCAACTGCTTGAGCTCGCAAATGACAGTGGCCTTAAAAGTATGTTTGAGACAACTTCAAATCTCCATACGTTCTGGATTAAAGTTAAGGCAGAGTATCTTGAGATTGCCACAAAAGCACTGAGAAGCCTGCTTCCATTTCCAACATCCTATCTTTGTAAAGCAGGGTTTTCTGAAGTGACAACAACGAAAACGAAATTACAAAGTGGACTGGACATAAACAAGACATTTCAGGTGTCACTGTCTCCCATCACCCCCAGATGGGATCATCTAGTTGCAGGAAAACAAGCTCAGGTCTCTCACTGATTCTGCATTATGGCTAGTTGTATAATTATTTCATTATGTATTACAATGTAATAATAATAGAAATAAAGTGTACAATAAATGTAATGAACTTGAATCATCCCAAAACCATCACTTCCCCACCCCCAGTCCATGGAAAAATCATCTTCCACAAAACTGGTTCCTGGTGCCAAAAAGGTTGAGGACCGCTGCTTTATAGTAGGGCTCTCAGTGGTAAACTGCTTCAGTTTGTGTTTATCTACAAATGTTTTCTTTTATCTTTACTTTTTTTTTATTTTAAATTCATTCTTTTTTATTTTTGCAAGTTACACAAATCATTTCCTGTTGTCAGCTTATTTAAGCAGGAAAAAGCAAATCCTTTTTTCTTTTTTCTTGGAGACAAGTGACTGACTAAGCCTGTAGTTAATGACACACCCCTGAGGTATGGTTTACAATAAATAATAGCTCAGGGAAACTAATACCCCCAAGTAGAATTTAGAAAACAATGCTAGTTTTCTATCCTTATTATTGAGTGATAGTTCTGCTGGGAATGCATTTCTCAATTAACAATTATTTTCTCTCAGCACCTTAAAACTGTTTTTCCACTGCCTTCTGGCTTCCAATGATTTTTCGAAAAATCTGCTATCAGTTTAACTACTGTTTCTTTATGAATAAATGTTCTAGCTATTCTGGCTGCTTCCAAGGTCTTTATTTTCCTTTGGAGTTCTGTAGTTTCACTACTATGTGTCTATATGTGAATCTTTTTATTTATCCTGCTTGGGATAGATTGTGCTTCCTGGATCTGTGGATTCAAATTTTTGCACCAGTTCTAGGACATTTGCCATCATTGTCATTGTCTTTGTAACCATTGTCTTTCCTTGTGGTCTCCTTTTTCTCTTTCTACATCACCAGTCAGACATATATTGACCTTCGTATTCTAGCCTCCACAGGATTCTGGAAAAATCCTTTAAATGCCTGAATTTTCTCTTTACCTGTGAATAATCCACAATGCATTTATATTTTTCAACTTAAACATTTTTTCATTTACAAAAGTTGTACATTTTTCAGGCTGTTTCTTTGTTCCTAATGATTTCTTGTTGTATATGCTTCTTTGTGATTTCTCCGGTGTAGCTACCCTATGATTTGCATTTGGTAGTTTCAACACCTGTAATCCTTGGGAGGCTGCATCTGGTGATTCTTGCTTCAGGTGCCTCTCACTTATAGGGGCCTGTTTCTAGGTATTTGGCCACCTTTGTGTGTGAGGCCGTGGCGCTTACACTTTATGGGAATCCCACAGGCCTGACTTGGGAAATCTTTCCCTCAAGAAGCTCACTTCTGTTTCTGTATGGAGTCCTGGTTCAGGGGTAAGAACCTTACTCAGTTTTTCCTCCTTGTTACTGTCCTAAGGATCAACTTTCCCACAGCTATGCCTCTACAGGAATGTGGCCTTCAGGGACCCTACCGCTCACGGCTGCGGCAGGTCCACATCAGAGCCATGTGACTCAGGCTCCCACTGCACCAGCTCTGCCCAGAGCTCTGTCCTGCTTCCCCTTCCAGGCTTTGGCTCCTGGCTGCTCTGGCCCCTGCTCCTCACCCTTGGAATGCAGTTCCATTATTTTGGTTTTGGGGACATAATTCCTGAAAACCTCTCCTACCTTTGAGAAACCAGCAATGTTTCCAAGTGTGTATCTCATCTGGACTAACTGCTGTGGAACAGGAAGGTCCCTTGGAGCTTCTAGACATCCATGATACTGCCACAATTTTTTTTCTAGCCCAAACACAATATAATATCATTTCACCTATTTTCAATCTTATTTTGAACTCATTCTTCCCAATTATTAAAGTCTTTTCAAATAGAGATTCTATCATGGATTATATTAGTGTTCTCTGTGCAAAGTGTGTAGTTATCCAAATTTTTGATTAGATGAATAGGACAAAATTTACCCTAGTACACTACTAGTGGGTCAAGGCAAGATCTTTCATATTCATTCATTCTTTTACAAAACAAATATTTATTGAATGTTAAATCTCCTAGGTGCTATACACACACTGTGCCAGGTACAGGCAGATCTTGGAGATATTGTGGGTTCAGTTCCAGATGACTTCAATAAAGTGAGTTTCTCTGTAGAGGGAGTCATAATCTTTTTGCTGGTGGAGGGCCTTGCCTTTGATTTACAAAGAAAGCAACATCTGTGAAGCGCCGTAAAGTAATGCATGATAAAATGAGGTGTGCCTGTGCTTGGAACCCCCAACCTCAAGGAACTTGCAGCCTATAGCCAAATCATTTCTCCCAGCCAGCTAACAGAAAGGACTGTGAGCACTAACAGGCTTCTTGACTAAAGGAAAGTGGGCTAGAATTCAGAACACCTGGCTCTCCCATATTGTCCATGCTTTTGCTGGATGGTAATGGATGTTAAAAGTCATGCCTTCCTGATGCTTCTCCCCCTCCACAATTCGATGTGAGGTTTAATTCACAAATGAGTCCCAGGAAAAACATATGGGGGATCCAATCTATGAAATTAACCCCAGCTCTGGTTTTTGGCAGTGTAGATGGTGAGTGTCCTGCCATAGAACTGGCCTCCCTCCTTGCCTGTTGTCTCAGTTTACAGGCTGTTCTCTGGTGGTTCTACACCCTGCTGCCAAGGTCCACAGCTGGCCCTGCCCTGGGAGCCATGGCCATCCTCAATGTAGCTCCCAGCCAGGGGCTCTGGAACAGCCTCACTGAGCTAGTGAAAGAACCAGCCTTTATTTCCCTAGGCATCAAATGGACACCTGACGAGAATGGAGTGATTGCCTTTGACTGCCGAAACCGTGGCTGGTAAGAACTCCCAGGGAAAGGCCTCTAGGCCTGGCATCTCTCTTATCGCCTCTGGGTTTTGCCTACTTCTCCTCCAGTCCTCCATCTAAGGGCCTCAGACATGTAGAACCTTACCCCGACACACATGTGGAAAGAAGCCACATTCTTCCCTTCTCTCCAGAACTGCACTTGCTCCGGGGCTAATCTTTCGCTCCTTGAAGCTCCTTCCACGATACTGAGCTGTCTTCAGATCAACCCTCTGCCAGGCTCTCCTCTCCTTCCACACCCCTCCTCTGACAGATCTTTAATGGAATCTGAGTGTGGAATCCAGTTCTCTCTCTCCCTGCTGCCCACCCCTCTGAGACCCTGGCCAGAGGTCAAGGTTCCCACCAGAACTTGACCTTTTTCCCACTGACGGCCAATTAGATGGGCACATGCCTAACTGATGCCTCCCAAATGGCTTCAGAAATATGCTGAGTTGTTATGGGACAGAATGTAACCTGGCTTTGGTGGGGCACTGACCTGGACTTTGGATACAGAATTCAAACAGAAATGACTAGAGACTTGGTTGGGTGATTACTCTGGCTTTCATTTTCCCATTGTTGGTCTGTCCCTTTCTATCTGCTAAAGGTACATACAAGCTGCTACTTCTCCCAAGGACATAGTGATTTTGGTAGACACAAGCGGCAGTATGAAGGGGCTGCGGATGACTATCGCCAAACATACCATCTCCACCATCTTGGACACGCTGGGAGAGAACGACTTTGTTAATATCATTGCGGTACATGTTCCTTCCTATTCTAGACTAGCTCTTCCTTGATCTAGAGCAAACTTTCTTCTGCCTTCACAGGATGGCCTATCCTTACAAACACATGATGTTTCATATTGTAGAATGATTCTCTCCTCTGAAGCTGGGGCTCCTAACCTAGGGTCAGACGAAGGATGGACTTCAAGAGTTCGTAGAATTTCTGAAATTATGTGTAAAATGTGTATGTCCATTTTCCTGAGTCCATAGAGTTCATCAGTTTTTCAGATGAGTCTGGGATCTAGTAAAGATTAAGAAGCACTGGTCCTGAGTAAACACCTGATATATCCCATCCATGTGCTCTTGACTAGCATCCATCACTGAACAGCCTCTCTGTTCTGCTGCAAGATGAGTGACTCCTGGGTTCCTGCTTACAACAACCCCAGTTCTCCCACTTCCTTCATCCCACCCAAATCCAGACACATCGGGAGAAAGGAAAGAGTAGATGGAGAGTACCTAGATGGGCCAACAGATCCTAGTCTTGCTTTCACAGCAGCTTTCCTGAGGCTAACTCTGCCTGCTCCCAGGAAGGTAATGACAGAGAGGGATAAAGTGAGAAGAAAGGAGGGCAAGTTAGGAGAATGCTTTCCATTGCTATGAAAGAGTGGGCCAGTGCAGCCCTCCACAGAGGCAGAGTCGACAGCCATCTAGGGGTACCAGTTTGAAGGCTACCTGACCCAAAAGTTTCCTTCTCCAGACAGTCACATTGCTGAAAACACTTATCTTTAGTGGCATTTACTTATCTAGTAAAGTAATATCAAGGCAAAATGGTCTAACTTCAAAATGGTCATCCTGGGGGTGTGAGACTGGCCTCCTTTATCCCTGAGCTGCTCCCCTAAGGCTTGTGTCACTTACCCACCTGCACCACTCCTGGACCCCATGCTCCCCATCTTCACCACCCCTCCATCCCTGTTCCTGACCTATAGCAATAAAAGAAAGCTACATGAACAGGTCATACCACTCCACAAGAGTTGGGTGTGTTCCTGCTCCTCCCTGGAGGCCTTCTGGTCCCTCACACCCAACCCTTCCTCACCCACCTCTCACCCCAGTTCTACAGTTGTTTAGGGAGTAGCAGCAAGGGGAAGCATGCACCTCCAACATTCCCCCGAAACACCCCAACATTCTTCCTAGGACATGCATGTAGTCTTGCAATGATGTCATTGCCAGCTCCCTTCTCCTCCTCTCTTATTTAAACAGAAGTAGATTAAGGGCACCTTGAAGATTTGAATTTTAACTATGGGGAGGTTAAGAAAAAGGAGCAGCTGTAATTCATTTTTCTTTCTACTGCTATCCGCTATTGATAGCTAAAGGATTCTCTTCATAAATGCATGGCAAAGAGAAAAAAAGCAGAGTTTCTAATCCCTGGATGTAGGCACTGGGGAGAGAGGTCTGAGCCTGGATGGCTCTGGGATTCCTGTGGACAGCACTCTGTCTGGTCTTGGTGGCAGAGACCAGGGGAATATTCTCAGTAATTTGCAGTTCTCTACATGTGCCGTAGGAGATGGACATGACTCAGCTACCTGAGAAAATGATCCAAGACCAGGATTTGAATTTTTAGAGTTAAGACCCTGCTTTTTTTCCTACCTCTCTACTCTTAAAAACTGCCAAAAGCATAGGGTACCCCAAGATAACATACACAGGTGCTTAGGTGACCCAAGCCCTGACCACCCTTGGGTTGCCTGAGCTTTGTGGCTGGGCCCTGACTTTCCAAACTGACCATGTCTGCTCTCTTCTCCCCTCTTCCCTCTACAATTTCAGTACAATGACTACATTCATTACATCGAACCTTGTTTTAAAGGGATCCTTGTTCAGGCGGATCGAGACAACCGTGAGGTGAGTGCCTATATCAGGTGAGCGTCTGATGCCTCTGAGACCGTTCTGGTTAGAATAGTGGGAGTCATCTGTGTAACTAGCTAATGGCCCCTTTTATATATTCCCATGGTACTTGCAAAGGGCAAAGCAGGTCTGCAGTAGCCATGCAAACATACCCAGGACATTGTACCCATGAATATGCTGCCTGCCTACCACAGCAATCTGAGCAGAGAGATCTCCCATATGAAGGAAAGTTTACTTCTTCAGGACTGTTTTTTTTTTTTTTTTTTTTTACTCTGTGGATTATCCAGGACTCCATTTCCCTGTGGCCTCCACTGTGGGCCTTTCCATTATATCAGTTTTCATGAAGCTGCCCCAAAAGGAGGAGAAATTCCAACCTATTGTGTTAAGTCCTTTTCAAAGGCCAAGGAGGAGAGGATGTGGCAACTTTTTTTCCAAGGGAAATAGTGCATGTCACTTTTCTCTGTGACTTGGGAATTCTTGTTTGGCTTTCTCTTGAATCCCAGCCTTGAGTTGGAGCCCCCAGAGACCTCACTGCCAGGGTAAAAGCTGGGATGCTGGGGATCTGGGAACCTGGGAATCGGCCTGGACTGGCCTCCTGGCTCTAGTTTGACTCACATTGCATTTCCTTTCAATAGTGGGGATAGATTTACACCCAGCCCCTCATACTCTCTAAGTTTATCTTGGGAGGATTTGAGAAACATCTGTGGTAGGGGTTTAGCTGTGAAATTAGCTGGATCATGGAGAGATGGTCCCATGATCATGTCCTTCTGGGCAAATAGCTCTGTCCAGCCTCTGAAATTAAAACCAAAGATGAAGGTTCCCTGGCCTACTTGATCCACTGACCCATGTCTGGTTTCTTAACCACAACAGCATTTCAAACAGCTAGTGGATGAGCTGATGGTTAAAGGTGTGGGGGTCGTGGACCAAGCCCTGAGAGAAGCCTTTCAGATCCTGAACCAGGTACTGCACCTGAGGAAGCCCAGGGAGAGTGGAGGAGTGAGAGCAGGCTGGAGGTGCGGGGAGGGAACTTCATAGCCTGTACTCATGGAGCCATCCTTCACCTACACAGTTCCAAGAGGCCAGGCAAGGAAGTCTCTGCAACCAGGCCATCATGCTGATCACTGACGGGGCTGTGGAGGACTATGAGCCAGTGTTTGAGAAGTATAACTGGCCAGACCGCAAGGTTACTCTCCAGGTGGCAGTGGAGGGGTGAGGGAAGGGGGCCGAGGTGAACGTCCTCCTACTGCCACGATGGCATGGCCCAGAAAAGCCAGGCCTGCCCTGAGCTCACATGGTCTGCCCATTAGCCCATTAGTAAACTCAGATGTCCCAGATTGGTTTTCCAAAATTACGATGACCATCGGCACAGAGGACTGGAGTGAGAGGGCTCAGGGTAAGAAACCAGAATACGGTGGTGAGATGTGAAAACAGCTGGGCTGTGACCTCCACCCTCTACCTACCCCACATGCACCATGGCCTTGGCAAGTCCTGAGCTGCTGTGGCCCCAGGTCCTTCCTGATCCAAAGGCATGAGAGTAGAGACTCCAAAGTCAGCAAAGTGCTTGACCAACCTTGTAGTCGAGCATAAGTTATGTTAACACTACTCACAGCCAGGGGTTACAGCCCTAAGTCCATCTTTGTCTTGTGGATTAGGTCCGAGTTTTCACTTACCTTATTGGGAGAGAAGTCACTTTTGCTGACCGCATGAGGTGGATCGCATGCAACAACAAAGGTAGGTGACAAGGGCAGAGCACCTTACAGCCCGTACCTGAGCATAGGTGGAACAGCATTACCCTGTCACTGCAGGTGCTTAGCTATGTATGGCTCTTACTTAGGCCTTGCAGAAGGGTAGTGCTGTATTGAGATGACAGTATCTACTCCTCCTTCTCATTTGGGAAAAGCAAGATAAAATGCAGATTGCTCCATAAAGTTTTGAATAAATGCTTGATTTCCCCTGCAGGGACACTAAGTCATAAAGTCACCTGAAATGTAACTTAGAAGTCATCTAAGTGTTCAGTATTTGCAGAAGAGAGAACTGTCTTATAAAACTAAAGCCTTATAGAACCCACAATATAGACATAGTGAGGCAGGTATGGGGCTGACATTATTTTTGTGTGCATGTGGTTTATAATCTAATTTTACTAATATAATTTGTAGAACATTCAGAGTTGAAAAAACACTTTTAATATTCCCAAATAAAGCAATGGTAATTAATAAGACACTATTAGCAGGAGATAAAATTTCAGCTCCAAGTATTTTTCAGAAAGCTCCATTTAAGAGTTCTTATCCAATGGGTTTTGGGGCTGACATTATAAATGTAAGTTCTCTCTTGTGTCCAGATTCCATTCTTCTTGCTGCAAATTTAGCCCATTTACTCTGACTCTACTCCCAAAGAAAAACCAGAGGGTCACCATTTTCTTTAGATTGATGTTTTGTATGCAAATAGTCCTCATCTAACTCTGACCAGAACGAAGACCTGCATCTCAGGGTGCCAACTGGGTTTGATTCACCCCAAATTTATTGAGTACCTACTATGCACCTGATAAAGTTTTCAAGTTGTGGCCAGGAAGGACTCAGTCTTGCTCCTGCTGCCATCCAGCCGGGGAGACAAACAAGCAAACCCATCAATGATGATGTAATCTGAGGGTGGAGAGGCACACACTGTACAGGACGCTGGGAGAGTGATGGGAAGAGAGACACTTCTCTCATCTGGAGGTGGCAGGGGAAGTTTCCTAAAGGAAAAGCTGTCTAAGCTGAAACATACAGAACTGGTAGGAGTCAGTCAAACATACAGAACAGGGAAGGGTATTCCAAACAGAAGGAATTGCATGTTCTAAAGATCTGAGATAAGAGGCATGCTGGGAACTGAAAGCTCTTCCACTTTACTGAAGTATAGAGTGGTGTTTTATGGGACGTGATGAGCAATGAGATCAGAGAGGTAGTAAACATGTGCTAAATCATCACTATGGCTACAGCAAAAAGGCTATGGCACCCCTCTCCATAACCGAGGAAGGGAAGCAGTCAGAGGAAGGAGGAGGTGAGGGTTGTGGCTGCTGTCTTAGATTGGGCTCCCTGAAAACAGACCCTGGAACAGAGTCACATGCAGGAGGGAGACACCCCTGTAAGGAAGTGAGTAGGGAAGTATTGCGAGAGAGAGAGAAGCTGATCCACAGGCTCTTGCAATTAAGGCTCTGCTGTTTTCATGGCAGTTCTAGAGCTGGGAGGGCCCCTGAGAGTTCTGCCAAGTTGAAGCAGGGCCTTTGAATCCCCATCAGCACCACTGGCCTCTGGCTATCCCCTGGGAAAGGGACAACCTTGATGAAAGCAGTTCTCTATAGTCCAGGGCAGCTCCCAGTGAGGGGCCCAGCTGTGAGCTGTCAGTAGCTGGGGAGAGTGTGAGCCACGCAGAGGGGTTTCACATGGAGCACCCAGCCTTCCACAACCACATGGCCCTTCCCTCCTCCAGGCTACTACACGCAGATCTCCACGCTGGCAGACGCTCAGGAGAATGTAATGGAGTATCTGCATGTGCTCAGTCGCCCCATGGTCATCAACCATGACCACGACATCACCTGGACGGAAGCCTACATGGACAGCAAGGTGGGGACCTGACCCCACTCAGAGTTAGGGACCCCAGGGAATAAGAGCTTATTTCTTGTATGAGGAGAGGAGTGAGCAGATTGCCTTGGGAAACATTGTGAAGGAGGTGAACACACTCTCCCACAGCACACCTATTACCTGTGTCCTGCCCCAGAGGCCCAGAACCCTGTGAGCAGAACTGCCCAGGGCTGCCCTCCATGGACAGAGGCCCTCTGCTCCATATTTGTTCCTCCCTCCTTCCCATTGTCCTCACCTCCTTTATTTTCCTCTCTTCTAGCTGTTGTAGAAAAAAAGGAGTCCAACTATTAATTCAAAATACTATAGCTTTATCAAGTATATCCCCCTTCCCTGCCCCTGAACTTTCAAAGAGACTGCCCATAGGCAGCAGTGACTTACACAAAGGAAGAGATATCAAAGGTAGAATGTCAGATGAGACGTTTGGGGGAACAGGGACCTTCCTGGCACCTCTTGAATCACATCACAGACACAGATGCCTGCTTCAATGATAATATATCAGACCAAGATTGAGAGACACCTGGAAATAGTGGCTGAAATAAAAGTGTATTTCTCCCTCATGTAAATGAAGTATAGAGGGGGACAGCCCAGAGCTGATGATTTCCCTGTCCACCAGGGACCCAGACCCCTTCCCACTGTCCCATTGGCCATCCCTGCAGACCTTCTGGTCCAAGTGGCTAGTGAAATTTTAGTTAACTGAAAACACTCTCTTCCAGAAAATCTTACTTCTAAACTCTAACCTGAAAAATCAGTTGAGGAGGGGGAGGAGACTTGATTAAAAAGTTCTTCATTCTCTGAGACAGTCGATTGTAGACATCCACGACTAGGCAAGCTCCTTTAGCTGATCCTGAGGAAGGTCAGCCTTATCAGATACACCTGCACACACCACTTCTCAGGGGCCAACTTCATGGCAGAGTGGAGGTGCACATGGAGCCCCTTCTGAGGGAGCTGGAGGAGCCGGCACAGTGAGATGGGGAGTCAGGTAGGAGGGCTGGGAATGCCATGGCTCCGGCATTCTGAGTAGAGAAAAGGTTGTGGGCCCATCTCATGTGAGGGGTGACCCGAGGCCGGCTACAACTAACTATACCATGGCCTGGTCTCCCACTGTGGCCCTCACACATTCATTTGTGTTTGCAGATAACTCTTATTTGGCCTGGGCTGTAGTTTGTGCCAACCTTGGGTCCATAGCAGAGATCTTTGGAAGAGCTCTTGCTATGCTAAACCTCTTTCCTTTTTCCTGGGCATGCCCAGGATGGGCCTTTTCCATAGGTTTGCACACATGCAAGACAAGAGGGCTTAGTGAACATGCTTAGGAGCTAGGCTGTGGACTCTGGGATCCTGAGAGTCACCCTGATTTAGGAATTCCCTTGCTAAGTGACGTCTGCCTGATCTTCCTCCCTGGCCCACCTACCTCTCCAACAGTTCTACCAACAATCCCTTTGCAGAGAACAGAAACCTCATTTGGGATTTCTTTCTCCCATTGGAAGGTTGACATCAGTGACTCTGGGTCCTTCACACTGTGGACTCTGAGCCTTCTGTCCTTTGTTCTTTCCTCCCTGACAGCTCTTCACCTCGCAGGCACAGAGCTTGATGCTCCTCACCACCGTGGCCATGCCAGTCTTCAGCAAGAAGAACGAAACAGTGAGTGGCAGCCTCCTGAGAAGTTGCAGCAGGGTTTAGAGCTTGAGGCTATCATTGGCATCTTTAGACCAGTGGTTCTTGCCTTGGCTGGGTATCAGAGCCACCTTGGGAGGGTTGTAAATGCAGATTTGAGGCCCTATGCCCAACTACGTACACTAGAATCTCTTGGTTGAAAGGAAGTGGGGTTGATTCAGGCTTCCCAAAACTTCCCAGTGATTCTGCTCAGCCAGCTTGGAGTTGCCCACTGCACTGCACTTGGGACCACTGCTTTGGGGTTATAGAACCAAAGGAGTCACCTGCCAGCCCTCCAGCAAAACCATGCGTAACCTACCCATTTGGGCCAACTCAAACTTGTTTGTTAAGTCCTCTGGTGAAGGAATTTCTAGAGCCTTTTATCCTCCATCCAGTCAGGAAATGCTTCCTGATAGGCCCTGTGTGTTTCAGAGCGCTCATAGATTTGGGTCCCTGGGATCACAATCTTTCAGCTTCTGCTGTGAAGATTAATATTTCATTCAACTTTGTATTTCACTTAAATATTACAACTTAAATATTAATATTGGACATTAATTTTCCCAGCAGCTGTGATTACTCCTGGGGCCTCTCTAATAGGTTCTAAATTTTATTCCACAGAGCTCAGCCTAAAATCTAACTACAGGGGAAGGACCACGTAAGGCCTGAGGGGCTTCCTCCTCCAGGCTCGGGGAAGGCCAAGGTCCAGTCTGGCCCTATGTTCAGGGAAAGCTGGTCTCACCCTAGCCCTATGTTTTCCCTTCCAGAGGTCCCACGGCATTCTCCTGGGGGTGGTGGGCTCTGATGTGGCCCTCAGAGAGCTGATGAAGCTGGCACCTCGGTACAAGGTGAGCCTGTGTCAGGTCCCTGAATGTGGGTAACCAGCTCCCCAGGAGCCCTCCCACCTGGCTCAGAAACCTCTCTGCAGGCAGTGCAGCCAAGCCCAGAGCTGGGATGGGGTCCTGTCATACTGCCCCCCGAAAAGTGCAGGCAATGAACATGGGAACGGTGGTTTGGATGCCTGGGACCCTTTGTCACCACCAGTTCTGACTTGCTCTGTGGCCTTAAACAAGTTCCTCTCCTACCTGGTGCCTCAGGTTTTCACTCTGCTCCTCCATGCCACATAATCCTGTTTTGAAAGTGAGTGAGATTATATCACTAAAGCACCTAGAGTACGTGGTGGGAAAGAAGACACAAGTAATGATATACATTATTATGGCTGCCACGAACAGTAGATTTTGGAACGAATTTAAAAATTAGTGGCTGGAAGCACAGCACTGGCTCAGTTATATTTCTATCTGAAAAACTCACTGCTGTGCACTGCCATTTTTTACCACCCTGTGGCCCCACACCCCTTCCCAACTGCAGTTCTCAGACACAAACCACAACCTGTCTTTGTAGCTTGGAGTGCATGGATATGCCTTTTTGAACACCAACAATGGCTACATCCTCTCACATCCTGACCTCCGACCCCTGGTAGGTACAGATCTTATTGGTCTTGGGATCTTAATTTTATGGGGTTTGGGGTAATTCATAAAAACAGTTAAAATAATGAACACATACTGGGCTCCATTTAAGAACTCAATGGGTAATATGAGAAAAATATTAAATCATAGTCCCTGTTTTCAAACTATTTATAATCTAGCAGGAGAGACAAGGCAAAAGTACATGAAATAATCAATGAACAGTCCAGAGAGCACATGATGAAGTGCACAGTTTCCCTGCACAGGACATACCCACTTACGTTCCCATCACTGCCTCAGTAGCTCTACACTCCACGCTAGAGTCTGACAGTAGTATCAGCAGATCTCCTAAAGGTGTGTGAATGTTGAGTTAATAATAAAAATGTCTGAGGAGCTGTCTTGTGAGAGGTGAGACATGTTCACATGCATTCAACTGAACAATAGATGGCCAAGAAAGAAAATTCCATCATTTTATCTAAAAGTTCTGCCTCCAGGGCTAGGGGCTCCCTACTGCCCTACCTCTGGTCCTGGCCACTCTCCACAGCAATAATGGCCACACTTCTCAGTGTGATTGTTGCCCCGGGTGTCAGGGAAAGTTAGAGGACTCTAAATATTTCCCCTCTGCCAGTCTTAATACTGAACTGAGGTGGCAGCTAAGGACAATAACTAGCAGAGCCCCTTTCCAGAAACTTACTAAGAAGCTCATATACCCCAGGTGCCATTTGGAGCAATCAGTCTAAGCCACATTCCATGTGGTTCAAATAGAAACTGAGTATCCATAAGGCAACTGATTGAGCTATTTAAGGCAAACTATAGAGGTTCAGAGTAAAGAAAGATAGGGCAACCTGGAAACCACTCTGTCTTCCCAATTCAGACTCTGCTGGGAAAGCATCTGAACCCAAAACTGGTCACTGACCTATACCAGCAGGTTCTATAGGGGGATCCCCAGTGCCAACAAATGACTCACTAGGGAACTAATAAATGTTGATCCTGGAGCTGACTTGTAGAATGAATGGACGTTGGTCAGAAATCCATCTATCACCACCTATGTGATCTAGATAAATATAAAATTTCAACTAACCAGTTCATATTATAGACCTACTGTATGTCTAACATTACAATACTCTGAGAATACTATAAGCAAAAGTTTATAGTCTATTCAAGGAAATACACTATACATAAATAATCTTACACCAATGAAACAATTAGAGAATAATACCATATAGAACATTATTACATACCAAAAGATATGGTAAAGCCAACTTGATGAGACTGCTAAGGAAAGCACTATCGATTTACGATAGGTATCAAGGAGAACGATGTTGAGTTTTAAAAATAAAAATAATAGAAGATATGCCTAGTAACAAATTGAAAGAGGATCAGGCACCACACTTTTAGCCTGAAGTCTTTCTACTAGTGCCCAAAATATGACTAATTAACAAAGTGGAATTATGGTTCTAATGTGAGAAGCTAAAGATGAACTTTCAGGTATCATCAGGCACTAGGAAATGGCACTGAATAAAGAATATTGCACCTTACTCAAAAGCAGCAGACCAAGCAGCAGTGCCAAGGATTGCAGGACAGTGCTGTTTCCATGAGTGTAGACACCAGTTAGGCTAAGAATGGAACATCATTCACACATGAGCAAGAAGAGAAAGAGAAGAACAAAAGGGAGATACTGCTGTAGCAGTTTTACTACAGATCTCCTACACAGGCAAAATATAAGAATGAAGCTTTCTTTAAAAAAGAAAAAACTGACAGAAGTAAGATACACAATAATAGGGAACTGCAACCATACAAACATCTGTAGGGGGGTAGGGAGTCTCATTCTGCTAAAAGTAAATCCTCTGATTAATTCTTAACTTACCTGATGAAAAACTATTCTCTTTATTTGACCTATTACTAGACTAGGAAGTGGTGCAGACTTAATAGCAGGTAATTTCTTGGTATCAAAAAGAGAGAGAGAGAAAGAGAGGGAGGGAGGAAAGAAAGGAGGAAGGGAGGGAGAGAGGTGTCAAGGCCAGAAAATAGTAATCTCATTCAAAGAGTGTTGATTAATGGCTCTGTGTCAAGGTAGAAAGAGGTCTTTATTAGACACTGAAGAATCTGTCCTTGGCTCTATTCCATTCAAAAATTCTATCAACAAAACGAAAACACAGAAAGCAGATGTTACAAAGTCTGAAAGGTATGGCTAATACATTGAGAAAATCAATATTCAGAGAGTATTTTTCTAATAAAGCTTATAAGGTGAAATATACTAGGGTTGCAGGGAAAGTTCTGCAAAATACTCAGTGCTCAAGCATAACATTGTAAAGATGTAATTTAACATTGCATCATGTGAGGAAGGCATAGGAGACTTAATGAACTGAAATCTCAATTTCTGCTTTTGGGGAGGTGTGGCAGTCCTGGAAGTCCAGCAGACTCAGAGGCAGCAGTCAGAGCTGCGTGATATTTGGTCTACACAGGCCATACCACTCTGGCTGGATCCCATCTGAAATATCGCCTTCTGTCCTGGGCACCCCATTTTGAGAGTGACACTGACAAAGCAGAGCATGTTCAGAGGGAGCTGAGGCATTGCAAACTGGGAATGTTTAGCTTGGAGAAGTGAAGGCTTAGGAGTACAAGCACCTGCAGAAATCTCAAGGGTTGTCATGTGGGAGATGTTCTATGTAGCTCCAGGGAAAGAGCTAAGACCAATGGGTAAAAGTTACAGGGAAGTAGATGTCAGCTCTATATGAGGAAGAACTTTCTAATAATTAGAGCTGTCCCAAACTGTGACAAGCCAACTCAAAAATAGGGAGCTTTTCGTCATGGGAAATATTCACTCAGAGGCCTTGGAGAGCATCTATCACAAATGTTGACCAGGGAAGCTCTACCTTGAGTGGAAAGGTGGCCCAGATAACCTTGAGGGATCACTGAGATTCTCTGGTTTTATGAATATACTCGAAAGGAAGGCTTTATGGAAGAGATGGGACCTGTGTTAAAGGGCCTACCTTAAACAGATGCTTTTTTTCCTGACCTGCCCACTCCAGTACAGAGAGGGAAAGAAATTGAAACCCAAACCTAACTACAACAGTGTGGATCTCTCTGAAGTTGAGTGGGAAGACCGAGCCGAAATCGTGAGTGGGGAAAGGGAGAGAGAGAGGAGCCTGATTTAGCTTTACAGTCAATACACAGGCCGGCTACGTGGCTGTAAGCTCTGAGTTCGTGCTATACCTCTCAGCAGAGCCTTCCCCAGTCCAAACCAGAAGCAATTCCTATAATGGGCAATTCTTTCTACAACTATAAAAATATAATATTTCCATAAGAATTACTGAGGCTACATAAGCTCATGCCTCTAAGTACAGGGTTTGCATTCTAGTGATGTTTTAGTCTGGCTTTTCATGTCAGTAGCTCATCCTAGAGGAAATTATGTCTCAGTAATGACACTGTCCCCTCATATATCAGTCTACTTTGAAACATTATCTTGGAGAATTTCCAAAATTATAAGCTAAATGGAACCTAGAATTAGTTCTTTATTCCCTCCTGGTATTCTGCTCAGAGGAAAAAGGGAAGAACCAAAAGTGTTCCTAGGGACCACCTCCCATCTGTCAGTAAAGCTCAATATCTTCCACCCTCCAGCATGAACCAAGGAACTAACTCCATTATCTTTCCTCTTGAAGCTGAGAACAGCCATGATCAATGGGGAAACGGGTTCTCTTTCTATGGACGTGAAAGTTCCACTGGACAAAGGGGTAAGATACTAAAGAGAAAGAGCCAGGGTCTGGTCCCACAAGGCAGCATTGCTGTTCACTGAGGTTTGGGGTGGTGATAAGGAACTTGGATTTAGTTGAATTAGAGCTAAGATTTGGGAGCTTGCTGTAGCTTAGAGGGCTTTATCAGAGAGCATATCCAAGTATGTGCATCAGCCCCAGAGAAGCATCTGGCGAAGGAACTATCACTCACATCAATGCTTGGTTCTTTGGTGACTACTGAGCGAGGTAGTAGGTTAGCCCAAGTCATTTACAACTCTTTTTTCTTCCTTATGCTGCCTGCTATTTGGCCCTTTTGTTGTTTATGGTGGAAAGAGGAAAAGTGACAGTTAATTTTGCAAATTGTTAGCAACTCCTGTAAAACATGTTACATGGGAAGAGCTTGAAAATAATTGCTACTCCCTGTAGCTGATTTTTATCCACTGTAACCATAGATGATCAAGAATCGATACCCTCACTGACACCATTACTGTTTTCACAGACTCGCACAGTATTTATAAAAGATCATTTCATCTTCTCAATTAAAAGGTTCCAATGATTTGCAGTGAATTTTCATTGTCCCTTGACATATTTACAAATGTCACCTCCTCCCTCACAGCCACCCCCACCTCCTCCTTCTGTTGCCCATCTGCCTCAGCTAAAAGAACACAGGCATCTGTCTGCAACAATTAGACCCAAGTTCTTCTACAAACACAGACCTTTATGGAAGCCAAACAAGAAAGCATTGAGAAGTAAAAGCAATTTATTGCATTCCTTTGAGATGCATGGGCTGATTGTCACTGGGACCAATATCTGATTTTTGTGGCATCTGCCTGCTTTTTATAAGTTCTAGGCTGAGAAAGGACTCCTTTACACAGACTGGGCAATGTCAGTGAAGTGAGGCCATCAGTTGCAGCAGCTGCTTCTCCTGGTCCAAAAAAGATAGAGGTTTCTTCCATGTACCTCCACCTTTATCCCAACCAGACTCTTGTTCGCATGCACAAGAGAGCTCTCACTTCGCCCAGTCCTGCCAGAGCATTTAAAGTAAGACTTGTTTGGGGTGGTGATAAGGAGCTTAACTTTGTCTTAAAGTTGCCTTATGTCATGGGCATGTTAAAATTTTCATTGCTGCTAATAAATCAGCCAGGTTAAATTTGCAATTTACCAAAGGCTTCCTGACACATGAGTGCTTAAACAAAAAGAAGTAGGGTGAAGATGATAATATTCACAACCATGAAGAACATTTTATAGCACATAGTTGTTCATGCCTTACTACTATTAATAATAATCATAATAACAATAGCAGCTAACATTTATTAGAAATTGGATGAAGCACTTAGTAAGTATTCATTCAGTCACTTACCCTATGAAGTAGGTACTAACCTATGCCCAAGTTAGAGGTGAAGAAATGCAGAGAGACTAAAAACTTTCCCAGGGTCACCTAGATTATTAATTGCAAAGCCCACATGGATCTGACTCTAGACCACACACTCTTGACCAATACTGTATAAGGCCTTTCCAAAGAACTGGCTCTGAATTCTCAGCTCACTCTTCAGCCTTGAAGACTTCCCAAGAGTAGCACTGCTATTCCATCTTTAAAAGTTCATGTTTTCTCCTCTCCCTCTATCTCATCATATCAAAACTCAGCCCTCTTTAATCTTTCAACACTTTCCTCCCATGCCCAGAAGATACTGCACCTGCACTGTGTGTAAGACATTTTGCTGGTATAAAGGTCATTATGATGCTGTCCAGCCTCTCACTGTTCTGATGTATCATGATGCCACTCTTCCCCAATGGTGCTCCATTTTGCTCACAACCAACTGCTTCGTCTCCCTTACATGTCCTTTTTCACAGAGTCACAGGCAGTCCCCTTGTTTTCTCACCTGCCAATCAATCTCAGCCCTCTCTCAGCTCAGCAGCATGTCTCACTTGACAAGCTTGTTCTTCAGTAGAAGCATTTTTCAGATCTAGGCCAAAGGAAGCTTTCTTAAAGCATATGAAGAAATCTTCTATCATTCAACCCATCCTCCTGGCAGGTGATAACTTGTTTTGTTGTTTTCCCTAGGGGATTGTACATGTATCCTTATTTCCCATGGATCAATTCAGACCTTCCTACATCTTTCCTAAACTCCAGCCAGGCAACTATGGTGACATTACCAAGGACAGTAGCAGCAACCCCAGCATGATTTAGAGCAGGACTCACAAGCTCAAAAACCTATGGAGCCAGAGAGGCCATGTTCAGAAATGTGAGTGAGAGAAGCAGACAAACCTCAGTACTGGGCGAGCTGGGAACTATAACAAATTGGAGAGTACATGCACCATCTAAAGGAGACAGCTAGGAATTCATATTTTTAAATGTGTGAAACTAATTCTAAAAATGTTAGAAAACACAATTTGGGCCAATATTTATTATATCAAGCTTGTAATGAGCTCAGGTTTGGCCTGCAGGCCTCATACTTGCCACTTTGATAGCCACTGTTTTCCCCCAAATGTGGACTAGTAACAGTTATAATTTTCAACCCATCAGTAGCATCTTGGTCAGATATCCTGGGACATGTTTAAAAGAACAAATCAGAAAAGTAGAGTATCCTGGAGCATATGATTCAGGATGCTTTTATTACTTTCATGTTGTTTAATAGAACAAGTAATCAGCAGTGGGAGAGGAAGAAAGGGAGATCTGATATTCTTTACTAGCCTTGAGGTTCTTCTGAGTTAACTCCGCTGACTTGGATGAATGGTATATGCACACACGTGTGCATGCACACGCACAGACACATCAGCAGCTGGTATAGGCAGTTAGGGCAGCTTCACCAGTGCCTTCTAATCCTTATTTAAGGAGACAGGATTAGAGTGCTCTGTGGTGCACTCTCACACACACACACACACACACACACACACTCACTCTCTCTCTCTCTCTCTCTCTCTCTCTCTCTCTCTCTCTCTCTCTCTCTCTCTCTTTCTCTTTCTCCGTCTCCCTCTCCTTCTTCCTCACTCTCCCCTCCTTCCCCTCCCCCACACACTCACACACATACCCACACACTTTCTTTTTCAGCAGAGGAGGGCTATGTATTAAAGGGAGAGATTGTTCTCACACCTCTTTACTTTCATCCTCCAAACCTCTTTAGCTCTCTCTGTTAACAGAACTCAGGTATACCCCAACCCTCCTTCTCTCTTCCTTTTGCTTTGGTCTTAAAAGATGATCTCAAAGTTCTAATTTCAGTCATGAGGGAGTAACTTGCATTAGACTAGCCCTCCAGCAGGTGACAATTATAAATCTGGACAAAATGTAAAAACAAATATTTAAAGGCACATGAAAGTGGTCAAAAGTAGGCAGAAACAAGAGTTGAAAAGGGGAATTAAGCTGCTGCTAGTGGGGACAATTTGGAGTTCGAGTCACACCAAAATGGAGAAGCTTAGTAAACAAACTCAGAATTTCCTCTGAAAGCACAGAAGAGCTGCACTATAGGAGTAAAGACTAGGTGTCAAGACCCAGGGATTCACCCTAGACCTAAAGACAAAGTTGAAACAGAATCACCCTAACAAAGATGTAAATCCAAGCCTCCGCAAGCTCGAGGTAGCCAGACAATCATTTATCTGCTGATTAAAGTAAAACTCAACACTTGTCAGAGGAAGATAATGTGTCTACAACCTACTCTTCATAATAGCCAGTATTATCAGACATGTGAAGAAAAAGGAAAATGCAACACATACATGGTTAAGAGAAAAGGCAGTCCTAAAGCTGACCCAGAAATGACCCAGCTGTTGGAATTAGAAGGACTTTAAAGTAAATATGATAAATACACACAAGGAATTTGAAAAAGATGGTCATAATGAGTGAATAGATAAAGAATCTCAATGGAGAAATGATTAGGGCTTGGTCAAAGAAACAGAACCACTATAAGTGATATAAATATAGAGTTTTAGCCCAGGAGTTAGCCCCTATGAAATTATGGGAGCTGACAAAATGTCTTTGGAAGCCTGGTATCTCAGCATCTGGTGGTGACCTTGAAGACATTGTAAGTCAGCAGGGCCAGCAGCTGGGGAGGAAAGCTGGGCAATATGTGTAGGAAAGTAAGAACAAACTGGAATCCACGAGGGAAAACAGGAACCAGGAGGAAAAACTAAAACCTACATCTGTCTCTGACTACTCTCAATCACAATGATGTCAGTGGTCTGCAGATGGGGCAAGTGCCCTTCACATGGAGGTACACTCTCACACGGCTCAGATCTCAGAGAACCTGAAGGAGGAGATCCAGTGGTAGCTGGGAACCTTTGAACTTGGCTGCTGCCCCACGCACAGAAAGTCAGCTGACAGCTCAGAGCAGCTGCAAGTGCCTGGTACTTATCTTTAGCATCTAAAATGGTTGCTGCTTCACTTTTGCCTTACAAATCTCATGCAAACTTCTCTTTCTGCAAACCCTAAGTTGGAATCATACAGGGAAGTGAGTCCAGAAATGTAGTTCCAGCTTAGTTAATTTGACACAGTATAAAACCCCCACGAGAACCTAATGGAATTTCTAAAACTTAAGAGTGCAATGTCTGAAATGAATTTTTACTGAATGGTCTCAATAGCAGATCGGAGGAAAAGTAGGACAGTGATTTTGAAAACATATAAATTAAATTTAATCTGAAGAACAGAAAGGAATATTTGAAAAAAATTTGAAAAAAAATTATCCCTCAGTTACCTGTTGTCTGCTCTATGTCCTTAGAGTCCCAGAAGAAAGAGAAAGTAGAGCAGAAAAAGTGTTTGAAAAAATAATGCACCAAATATCCTAAATTTGGTGAAAAGCATCAACCAACAGATATAAGAATCTCAGCAAACCCCAAACAGGATAAAAAGAAAGCTAAAACCACACTTAGGTACACCATAGTACACTTGTTTAAAAAAAAAAAAAATCGAACTTAAGGGAAAATCCTAAAAGAAGCTAGAGGAAAACAATATTAGAATGACAGGCAACTTCTCATCAAAAACAATAAAATGACATTTTTAAATGCTAGAAAAAAAGACTGTCAACCTAAATTTCTATATGTAGAGAAAATATACATCCAAAAGAAAGGTGAAATAAAGATATTTTCCGATAATATAGAACAGAGTTCATCTCCATCGGAATGAAATGCTTAAAGAAGTTCTTTAGGCTGAAGAAAAATGATGCAGAAAGAAACTCAGATCTACATGAGGAAATGGACAGCACAGGAAATATTAAATATGTGGGTTAATACAAGACTTTATTTCTTTACCTTCTCAAAAAGACAACTAACTTCTTAAAGCAAAACTTTTGACATTATGTCATAGGGTTTATAATATGTGCAAGTGTAAGATATACAGAAACAATAACACATAGTGGCGTTACACCAAGAATGTAAGGCTAGTTTGACATTCAAAAATGTCAATCAATATAATTCATTACATTAACAGGAGAAACACCATATGGTTATCTCAAAAGAAGCTGAGAGAGTATTTGATAAAATTGAACTGATAACAAAGGAAATTTCCTCAATCTAATAAAAGGCGGCTATGAAAAAGCTGTTTTACTGGTGAAATATTGAATACATTCTCCTTAAGAGTGTGAAAAAAGAAAGAACGTATCGGCTTTCACCATTTGTGTTCAACATTGCACTAGACCTTGCAAGGACCTATCCTTGCAATAAGGCAAGGAAACAAAATAAAAGGCACAAAAAGGTTTACTGCCTTCATCCACAGACAAGATGATTGTTTACAAAGAAAATCCCAAGAATCTGCAAAACATCTACTAAAACTAATAGGTAAATTTAGCAAGTTCGCAGAACACAAGGTCAATATTATAAAAATCAATTGTATTTTTATATATAGCTGTAAATAATTGGATACTGAAATTATTTTTAAGTTCCAATTTCAATAGCATCAAACACATAAAATACTTAGGTAAATTTAACAAAGATACATATGTCCTCTGCACTGAAAACTGCACAACATTGCAGAATGTCAAAGAAAAATTAAATAGAGAGAAAGATATAACCATATTTATGGATTGTGAGATCAATATCGCTAAGATGTTCATTCTCTGAAAATTGATCTATAGACCCAACACAATCTCAGTTAAAATTCGAACAGACCATTTATAGGTATAGAATAAAGTACATAGGAAAAGGTGACTCTAAAATTTATATAAAAAGGCAAAGGACCTAAAATGGCCAAAACTACCTTGAAAAAGGAGAATAAATTTGGATGATTCACACTATTTAATTTGAAAACTAACTATAAAACTATGGTAAGCAAGCAGGGTGGTATTGACATAAGAATAGACAAAGAGATCGAGAATCCAGAAATAAACTCACGGATCATCAATTGATTTTCAATAAAGTCACCTTGGCAAATAAATGGTGCTAGAACAACTGAATAAATGTATGAAAAAAGTAAACACTGAGCCATTCACACCATACACAAAAATTAATCTGGGATGGATCATAGCCCTCAATGTAAAATCAAAGACTATAAGGCTTCTACAAGAAAATACATGAGAAAATCTTTACAGCCTGAAGTTATACAAAGATTTCTTAGGCAAAACACCAAAAGCACTAAACACAAAATAAAATTTGATAAATTGGACTACATCAAAAGCAAAAAGTTCTCATCAAAAGGCACTATTAAGAAAATTAAAGGACAAGATATAGACTGTATTCAGAATAAATAAAGAATTCCTACAAATTATTAGCAAAACACTAATAACCCAATAAAAAATGGTCAAAATTCTTGAGCAAACACTTCACAAATACACATGACCAATAAGCACATGAAAAGATGCTCAACATCTCCAGTCAGCAGAAAAATGTAAACAAACCACAACGAGGTTCCATTTTACACCCTCTACAATGGCTGAAGTTTAAAAGACTGATAACACTGAATTCTGACAAAGACATAGAGGAACTGGAACTTATACATTATTGGTGGAAGTATAATAAAAAGGAAAATTGGCAACTTTTTTTTAATAAAAGCAAACATGCATTTAGCATATGACCTAACAATTTCATTCCTAGGTATTTGTTAAGAGAAATGAAAATATGTTCATAAAAAGACTAGTCCAAGAATGTTTATAGCAGCTTTATTATATAGCTCCAAACTGGAAACACCCCAGAGGCTGGCTCATGAATAGGTGAATGTAAAAGCCAACTAGTGTATCCACACATTGGAGTACTACTTGTTAATAAAAAGAAACACACTACTGACACATTCATTAGTCTAGGTGCATCTTAATGACATATATTAAGTAAAAGAAGCCAGACACAAAAGGGTGCATACTATAAGAACAGGCACAACTAATCTGTGGTGATAGAATTCAGAACAGAGTTCATCCATGGAGGAGTGGGATGGGAATTTACTAGAAGCGAGCAAAAAGATTTTAAAGAATGCAGACATTCCATATCTTGACTGGGGAGATAATTACACAACTGTATACATTTATTAGACCCATGGAACAATGTACTTAAGATCTGTGCATTTTGCATTGGTCTTCAACTGAAAAAAAAAAAGGAAAAGATTAAACGATCTTCAGTTTCAACACTCAAGGCGGCTTCACCCTGGAGAACAGAACTCTCAAGCCCATCAACATCCTTGCTGGCTCTCAACTGCCCCATGACTGTGTGAGGGAGAGAAACTGGAGAGAGGATCTGACTAAAGCAGAGGGGGCGGATGGAGGGGGCATCATGTGGGATGAGGCCAGTGCCAGAGAATTGTTCATTTAGGTTTGGGCTAAAGCCAGTTTCCCATAGAAACTAACCTTTTTATCCTACTCCTCTCCCCCTGTGTCCCTTCCAACATCTTACTTTAGTTTCAAAAGTGGAAGAAAAGCCAGAAAGAAGTAATGGGAATAAGAATAGCTCCTGACCCAACTACAACATGTGGCTTTCCCAATAACATAAACTTGAGTCTATGGACTGGGCAGTCCATAAAACTTCAGAGTTCAGAGAAAATCCTGCTGTTCCCTGGACCCCCCACCCCTTCCATTAAAAACACAGTCACAACCTCACAGCAACTGTATGCAAGCAATGCTATTGTTAACTCTGATTTACAAATGCGAACTCTGATACTTAGAAAAGTGAAGTGACTTACCCCAGAACACACAGCTTAAATCCAGATCTGGCGATGCCCAGCCCATGCCTTTAGCCACTGTATACTCTACCTGATGCCCTGATTTATGCACATTCAACTGAAATCTAAAAGATGGCAGCTTTGAAAGGAAAAAGAAGTCATAAATGGTGACATGGCCTTAGGAGGGGTTTAGTTGACAGAATGGTGACCCCACTCTCTCTCGGCTATATTTAAGAGGTGGGTAAGACACATATGAGTTCCAGAAGCTTTTAGCACTACCTAGGGTCCCTCCAACTGTATAAATATTCAACTCTGGTCCCATATGAAGAGTCACTGTCTATACCTGCATTGTCCAAAATAGTAGCCACTAGTCACATTGGCAATCTAAATTTAAATTTCTCATAAATTAAAAATAATAAAATTTGAAAATTTGTTTTTTCACTTGTACTTTTCAAGGCTCAGTAGCCATTGTGCCTACTGGTCATTTTATGGGACAGCACAGGTCTAGTCCTTGGTCCTTCAGTCAGGCCACCCCCAAGGGCTGCAGTTTGTTGGACCTGTGATGATTCTGCCTGTGGTGTCCACAAGATGAGGCATGCTAGTGATGGTCAGGGAATGGATAAGAAGTGAGGGAAGTGGCACAGAGTTGATGAAACCACAAGGGCATAAGATGAGGAGGTGGGTGGCATGGTCAGTCATTCTTCTCTACAGCAAATATCCTTTTCTCTTTCAGAAGAGAGTTCTTTTTCTGACAAATGACTACTTCTTCACAGACATCAGTGACACACCTTTCAGGTGAGAGACACATTTTTTATTTACAGGGGCACAAGGTGGGTGGAACATGAATACCAACAACTCAGGGTAGAACTTTCAGGTCTAGAGATAGATTTATCCATAGATAGTTGGCAATCTTATGATAACAGAAAGAGATCAAGGTCTGCATTCAGAAAACTTGAGAGATCTAGACCTGGTTTGCCAGTATAGCCTAGTATGCAGAGTCTGGAACCAAACTGCCTGGATTAGAATTCCAACTTCACCACTTACCAGCTGTGTAAGCTTTGTCAAGTTACTTAACCTCTCTGTGCATTAGATTCCTCATCTGTAAAATGGAGGTAATGACAGTAGCTACTTCTTGGAGGTATTGTGAGGATTGAATGACATGTCTACTTAAAGATCTTAAAGCATGCAATTGTAAGCAATTGTTAGATGAAATATCAACTTTGAAGGTCTCCTAGGTTCCCTCCAACTGTATAAATGTTCAACTCTGGGCAATATACAGATTAGGAAACAAATAGCCCTTATCTCTGAATTACCTCATTTCTCAATAAAGTGTGGTCCCCTGCCCTGACTGCTTTTTAGAATACCTGAGGGATTTTATAAACTTGCCAATGCCCACGCCCCATCCACACTAATTTATACAGAATTTCTGCGATGCAGCCCATGCACTAGTATTTTTTAAATCTCCCTAAGCAGTTCAGATATTCAGCTAAGATTCAAAAGCAATATTCTACCAGGAGAGAGAGGAAGGCATGATGGGATTTACCAGATGGGAAAGTACTCCCCAATTTGTGGGACCCTGTGAGACATAGAGACCTTCCCACATTTTAGGGTATCCCTGAGTGGTTCAATGTATCTTGATTAAAATGGGAACTGAAGAGAATCTTTGACCTATAGAATTTCCAGAGTCCCTCTCAGGAGAAAAAGTTGATGAAAAAATAGAAATGCTGCCTTAGTTCTAGAGGGGACAGCTTGTAAGGCCAGGAGCAAAAGGGGGCTTGGTGTGCATGACACTCATCATGGATATGGAGAGCTCATAAACTTAGTGAAGGACAGGATGTGAACTAGGACATTGACTTGCAGTTGCTGGTGATGAGGATGTGGGTTCTCTGCTCTCCCCACAGTTTGGGAGTGGTGCTGTCCCAGGGCCATGGAGAATACATCCTCCTGGGGAACACATCTGTGGAAGAAGGTGGGTTAGCGCCAAGTCCTGACAGACAATTTAGAGGAAAAAAATGGCTGCTCCTGGGATACTGGGCAGGGCCAGCCAGGGGCAGAGCTGATCTGACAGCATCACAGGTCCTGGGCTTGAGTGCAGATTATCAGAGCAGGGCTGTCTGCCAAAGAGGGGTCTGTGTGTCTCAGGTGCCCAAGATGTGCAGGATCAGCCAGTCAGTCAGCAAAACCAACAGAGCCTAAGACTTGCCAGTTGTGCATTGTCAGATTCTGGGAAGCTTTGCTGGGCCAAAAGAGCCTCACCGGGAGGTTTCTCTGAACAGAGCTGAATTTTACCTGTCAGAAGACTTACAGAAGGCATGAGAAAGAAGGCAGGAAGAGTGAGGGAGCAGATTACACAAAACAGGCATGGTCCTTCTCTGGGCTCGTGTTTTGACTGGCCAGTTAGCTTAGGCAGGTACAATGAAGACAAAAATCACTGGTTTCAAAGTAATAGCTCCTTTAAGGGACACCCTAATAGGTGAAATTTGGACATGAGGCAATGGAGAGAAAGAGCACTTCAGGAAGTGGGACAAAGGCACGATCTGTGCAAACCCAGTCCTGTCCAACTGGTTAAGTGCCTACTCTAAGCTGAGAACAAGGAAAAATAAACCCAGAGCTTCCCAGAAGAAGCTTCCTGGCAGCTTCCTGAATTGTTTCCAAGCAATTCAGATGCACATCCTCACACCAGTGGATGAGCACCGTACTGAGAATGAGCTCTGGTTTCAGGCCTGCATGACCTGCTCCACCCAGATCTGACCCTGGCCAACGACTGGTAAGTGGGAAAGTCAAGCACATGAGGAAGAGAGGGTGGGACAGAGGAAAGCAGAATTTTTGAAGTAACATTGGCTCCCCTGGGTTCCAGGATCTACTGCATCACGGATATCGACCCTGACCACCGGAAGCTCAGCCAGCTGGAGGCCATGCTTCGCTTCCTGACAGGGGAGGACCCAGACCTGGAGTGTGCGTGCTGCCCACCCACTGAAGGCTTTCCTTCTGGGGCCCCGCAGCTCAGGACTTTGCAGGAAGGGTGGGCTAGGGGATGCGGGATGGCTGCCATGTAGCTCCATCCTGGGAACTCACCAGTGGCTTAGGGAGAACAGGGAGATTTCCAAAGACAAAGGTAGAGCCAGCCTCACGATGGGGCCAAGCTGGCGACTAAGTGTTCCTAGAACTGAGGCACATGAGCATATCCTCCTGTGAGGGCCAAGATGTTTGTAAACCTCTTTCACCCAAGCACTGTTAAGGCTCCGCAGGGACACTCACACAGGACATTAGCCTGCCCATCAGATCTGTCCCAACCGCTACCTAGTAGTGGACCCTTGGGCCAATAACTGACACTCTGCATTCCAAAGGCCTCATATCTGCAGAGGAGAGCGTTTGACCAGACGAGACAGCCTCTAACAGCCTGTGGTCTATGAACATTTTCTAACTCCTAGTTCAGAGGTTAACCATAAATTCCCCTCCACTAACACACCTGGTGAAATCATAGGGCCATATTCTTAGCATGATCCTTCTTCTTCTTTGGAAGAAGGAGCAGGTCATTTTGTCACATTAAGTGTCACCCCCAAGAGAAAACCCTTTTTGAACCAGCATTCATTCCAGGGACAAATCTGTACTGAGCATGTACTCTGTGCCAGAACTGGGGCAGGCACTAAAGCTGCAGAGATAACTTAAACAGACTAGGCCCTTGCTCTCATGCAGCTTGTAATCTAGTGGAGAAAACACAAGATAAAGAAGCAAACATATGTATGCAGATGTAGCTTATCACAAATTGCAGTTAGTGCTGTGAATAGAGCTACAGGGCTGTATAGGGGGAAAAAAATGAGCCTACTTTAAATGGATAGTCAGGAAAGGCCATCTCTGTCAGGCAGTGTCACCATCCAAGTGGCTTCATAGGTATGGGATCTCCCTTGGTAATGACAATGTTGTGGAACTAGACAGAAGTGGCAGCTACCTATCATTGTGAATGTACAAAATGCCACTGAATTGTATACTTTAAATTGGTTTATTTTATGTTACATGAATTTCACCTCAATAAAAGTAAATAAGTATTTTAAAGAGAAAGAAGGAAAAGAAAGAGCCACCATGTAAACAGTGGGGAAAAGAGCATTCAGACTAAGGAAGCAGCATAGGTGGAGATTCTGAAGCAAGTTCAAATTCACAGAACTGAGAAAAGGCCAAAGTGTTGTGAGAGTGATGATCAAGGAGCAGAGCGATGAGACTTGAGATCAAGAGGCAAGCTGAGCACAGATGGAAGTCTGATATCCCTGAGGGATTCTCCTAATTTCACAGAACCCTAGAACTGGAAGGAGCCTTAGAAATCATTTAGTTCTACTCACATGTTGTTTGGGGTTGAGGAAATAAATGCTGGAAGAGGTGACGTGACTTCCTCAAGCTCATGTAGGTGGTTTTACATGTTTCATACACGTTTATGAGGCACATCTTGTTCCTTGTTCCTTAGAAGGGAAGATAAGCTGTGTTCATAATCATAGGAGAAATAAGTGGATTGGTCTCCTTTGATTTTGCACCCAGGTGATGAGGAACTGGTGCGGGAAGTACTGTTTGATGCAGTGGTGACCGCCCCCATGGAAGCCTACTGGACAGCACTGGCTCTCAACATCTCTGAGTATGTACCAGGATGGGGCTGAGAGCTCCCAGAGGAAAAAAAGGTTTGGGTCCCAAGCATTCCCTTGGCTCATTTGGGGTCCCTCCTACTAGCTAGCTGGCAACTCAGGAGACCACCCATGTCTTTTGGCCTAATATGAATGGTGATGAGAGTGGGAAGAAATGGGAGGAGTGAGAATGACCTTCATACAGCCCCAATTAAAGCAGAGGCTTGGCAAACCTTCCACCCACAACACATGCTGCTGCCCTCTCTCCCCTCTGAAAAAATACCCCAAGCAAATCCCTTGGTCCAAATCCCCCACCTCATGCTGCAGAAGCCACATTCCAAGAATCCCTCTCTTGGGGGTTGGGCTCTAGCTATAAGAATCCACTAGCCAAAGAGCCTTAGAGAGAGCAGTTAAGCAGATCAGTGCCTTGTTTCCAGCAGGTAAGGTCAAGACACCGTGAAGCACAAATTTGACCTCGGTATGTCCCAGTGCCTTAGATTTCCTTACATCCTTTGCTGATCTTTACCTGGTGCTATGGTGTTTAGTGGACAGAAAGAAAGAAGAAATGAATAGCATCTGTGTGTGAGAGAGCACACATGAACACACACACACACACACACACACACACACACACAAGTGTTGAAAGGGTGTAAGACATTAATGAGGTTAAGAATAAGTGGGACACATTCACTCAACATCACGAAGATGTCAAATCTCAGACACTCAATAAATTAATCAATGCTATCCTAATGAAAACACTAACAGAATTTTATAGGAACAATCACCAATTTTAAAAAGTAAGATGTAGAATGTTGTACGTTGTGTGCTACTATTTCTATAAAAAGAAGGAAAAACATAGAAAGTGTGTGTATGCATATATAAAAAACATCTATAGAAGACTATATAGAAAACTGTTTTTATTAGTTGTTTCTAGTTAGAAAAATGGGTAACTGAAACAGGGATAGAAGGGACACTTCTCGCTGTATAACTTCTTGGTACAAATTTGAACCATGTGAATGTATTATCTAGACAAAATTAAATAAACTAAAGAACAAAAAAGAATGCAATGGGCCAGGCACTATTCTGAGTACTTAGTGTATATTAACCCATGATCCTCACAATCACCCTACTACCATTATAGGTACTATCATTATTCCTGCTTCACAGGTGAAGAAACTAAGGCAGAGTGAGATAAGCAAATTGCCCAAAGCCATATGCCTCTCAAGTGGTGGAACTGGACTCAAAACCTGGCAACCTGGTTCTGGGATCTAGACTCTTAGCCCTGTATTGTCCTGCCTTCTACAGAGGGAGTTGGGTCACTAGGTTTGGAGAGAAGGGGCATCATCTTAATCTTTTCAGGTTCAGAGATTAGCCAGAGATGTTCTTAATGCTGACAAACATTGAGAAGCAAGTATTCTTAACAAGGGTGTGTATCAAAAAAGACAACTTGTGGAACTAATATAAATAGCATATTAATATATCTAAGAAAAAAGTCATATAATCATCCCTATAGGTGCAGAAAAGATATTTGAACGAATATTAGTATCCATTCATGTTTTCAAACACCACTCAATAAAATTAAAATTAAAATTGATTTAAGCCTGAAAGTCAATATCTAAATGGAACTAGAGGCTCTCAGTAAAGGCAGAAACAAAACAGGCAGGCCCAGTGTGCCTACTGCTATTTAACAAGGTCAGAAGGTATTCATTGGTGCAACCAGATAAGAAAATGCACCTAGAAGCAATGAGAAGTGGAAAGGAAGAAGTAAATGATCTCTATTTAAGAAGAGAATATGCTTATATACCTGGAAATCCCAAAAGAATTAACAGGAAAACTACTATACACAATAAGAGAATTTAGTAGAGTAGCAGTTTATAATATGAACATTCAAAATTAATAACTTTTCTCTATACAAACAAAAAAAAGATAAAAGATACGATGTCAGGAGGCCTATTTAGGAGAACAAAATGTAAAATATAATAAAATAACCATTAACTATAAGAAATGTCCTAAAACTTACATAAAGAAAATTATAATACACTCCTGAAAGATACAAAAGTGGACTTAAACGAATGGGAAAATAGTCAGTGGTTTTGGATAGGAAGATTCAGAGGAGTTTGGAGAAACATGGGGGAGTGAGAGATGTCCCAGATCTCTCCCCTTGAAACAACAATAAAATGAACACCTAAAACTCAATAAAAAAAAACACCCAAACTGCACACCAGCACATCTAAGCATGAGATCTGTGCATAAGAACTACCACAGGAATGAGCTGAACCTTGGAATTCAAGAAGTCAACAGAATAGTCAATTATCTCAACCCAAAAGGGCCTTCACCAAGACACATGGTATTGAAATTATCAAAAATCAACAACAAAGACAGAAATCTCAGGGCAACCAGGGAAAAGAAGATGGTAACCTATAAGGAAAACCCATTAGATTATTGTCGGACTTCTCAGCGCAAACCTTACAAGCCATAAAGAAGTAAAATCAAATATTCAAACTATTAAATGAAAGTAACTACCAGCCTAGAATAATGTATCCAGCTAAGCTCTTCTTTAGATATGAAAGAGAAATAAAGAACTTTCCAAACATATAAATATTGAGGGAATTCCCCACTACGAGACCCGCATTACAAGAAATACTGAAAGGGGTCAGCTCACCTAAAACAAAATGACAAAAAATAAATAAAAATAAACCATAACTATAAGTGACTATCAGGCAAATAAAAGCAGAGGAGAGCAACCCTTACTAAGAACAGGGCATTATAAGCTTAAACAATAAGAGATTTGCTATAGCAAGATAGTAATGAATGTTCAGTATATATAGGAACAAATTGAGACAAAATGACTGAAAAGAAGAAGATTCCAAGATCCAAATTCTCAAAAGGGAATGGAGATAAGACATGCACAGAAGAAAATGGACAACTGTATATATATACATATACATATATATATAGTTTTATATATATATATAGTTTTATATATATATAAATCTATATATATAAAACTATCTTTTATATATTCGTAATGATAACCACACACAGAAATTTCAGAGCTGAAGTATATAACATGAAAAAAGAAGGACCAGAGGGAAAACCCACAAAAGCCAACTAAAATAAAGAAATCAGAAACACAAGGACAAGGAAGCAATGGAAACACTGAGCTACCAGAAACCAAAAGATAAAATGGCTATAAGAAGACCTCATATTTCAATAATCACTCTAAATGTGAATGGACTAAACTCACCAATAAAAAGGCACAGAGTTGCAGATTGGATCAAAAATCAAAACCCAACTATATGCTGCCTCCAGGAAACACATCTCAACTCCAAAGACAAATATAGACTCAAAGTGAAAGGGTGGAAAATGATATTTCAAGCAAATGGCATTCAGAGAAAAGCGGGAGTAGCAGTACTAATATTGGACAAAATAGACTTGAAAATAAAACAGGTAAAGAAAGATAGAGACACTTCATAATGATAAAGGAAATCATACAACAAGAAGACATGACACTTATTAATATCTATGCTCCCAATCAGGGAGCCCTGAAATAGTAAAGCAATTACTAACAGAACTAATGGGAGAAACAGACCAAAACACTGTGGTCATATGGACAAATCATCCAAACAGAAAATCAATAAGGAAATAATATTCTTAAATGACACAGACCAACTGGACATAATTGACATACATTCTTCTCTAGTGCGCATACTGGGACACAGAGGTAACCTCAGCAAATATAAGAGGTTTGAAATTATACTAACCATATTCTCTGATGATGATGCTTTGATACTAGAGATCAACTGTAAAAAGAAATCAGAAAGAACCACAAATACATGGAGATTAAACAACATACTACTGAAGGATAACTGGGTCAGAGAAGAAATAAAAAGAGAGATCAAGAGATACATAGAAACAAATGATAATGATAGTACTTTTGGGACATGGGAGAAGTGGTTATAAGAGGAATGTTCATATCATTACAGGCCTATCTCAAAAAACAAGAACAAGCCCAAATAAACAACATAACGTTTAAACTTAAAAAACTAGAAAAGGAAGAATAAATGAAGCCTAAAGTCAGCAGAAGGAAAGAAATCATCAAAATTAGAGCAGAATTAAATAAAATTGAAAAACAAAAAAAACAATTAAAATGAAAGCAACAAAGAGCTGGTTCTTTGAGAAGGTTAATAAAATTGACAAACCCCTGGCTAGACTCATTAAAGAAAATAGAGAAGGGACACAAACAAAATCAGAGATGAAAAAGAAATTACAACAGACTGCAGAAATTAAAAGGATTATACAAGAATACTATGAAAAAGTACATAACACCAAATTTAATAACCTAGAAGAAAAGGACAAGTACTTAGAAAACTACAACCTTCCTAGACTAAATCAAAAAGAACTGGAAAATCTAAATAGACCAGTCAGCAGTACGGAAATTTAAACAATCATCAAAAACCTATCAAAAAGTAAAAGTCCAGGACCAGATGGCTTCCAGGACCAGTGAATTCTACCAAGCATTCAAAGAAGATTTAATACCCATTCTCCTCAAACTCTTCAAAAAATTGAAGAGGAGGCAATACTTCTCAACTCATTTTATAAGGCCAATATTACCCTGATACTGAAACCTGATAAACACGCAAAAAAAGAAAACTAGACCGATATCTCTTATGAACACAGAAGAAAAAATCCTAAGTAAGATTCTAGCAAACTGAATACAGCAACATATTAAAAAGATTATACACCACAATCAAGTGGGCTTCATCCCAGAAGCACAGGGATGATCGTTCAACATATGCAAATTGATTAATGTGATATGCCACATTAACAAATTAAAATATAAGAATCATATGATCATATCAATAGATGCAGAAAAAGTCTTTGACAAGATACAGCATCCATTTGTGATCAAAGCACTTAACAAAATTAGTATAGAAGAAAAGTACCATAACACAACGAAGGCCATATATGACAAGCTCTCAACCAACATTATACTTAATAGTGAAAAACTAAAAACCTTCCCTCTAACATCAGGAACAAGGCAAGGCTGTCCACTATCACCAATGTGATAACATTGGAGGTCCCAGCGAGTGCAGTCATGCAAGAGAAAGATATAAAAGGCATCTGAATAGGAAACAAACAAGTCAAACTGTCATTATTTGCAGATGACATGATTCTCTATATAGAAAACCCTAAAGACTGAAACAGTAAGCAATACAGTAAGCAATACAGCAAATACAGTAAAGGTTCTGGGTACAAAATCAACATACAAAAATCCATAGCATTCCTATACTCTAATAACAAAGTGTCAGAAAAAGAAATGGAAAAAAATAATTTTTTTTGCAATTGTAACAAAAAGAATAAAATACCTAGGAATAAATTTCACAAAACATGTGAAGGATCTATATAATGAAAACTATAAGACCCTATTAAAAGAAATCAAAGAAGATACAAAGAAATGGAAAGATATTCCACGTTCTTGGATTGCAAGACTCAACATGTTAAATGACCTTATTACCTAAAGCATTATGCAGATTTAATGCCATCCCCATCAGCATTTTTTAAAGAAATAGAACAAAAACTCATCAGATTTGTATGAAAGCACAAAAGACCCAGAACTGCCAAAGTCATCCTGAGAAAAAAGAACAAGGCTGGAGGCATCACTCTGCCTGACTTCAAATTATACTACAAAGCAACAGTAATCAAAACAACATGGCATTGGCAGAAAAACAGACACATGGGCCAGTGGAACAGAATCAAGAGTCCAGAAGCAAACCCATATTTATATGGACAAATAATTTTTGACAAAAATGTCAAAAACATACAATGGAGAAAGGAAACCCTCTTCAATAAATGGTGCTGGGAAAACTGGAAAGCCACCTTCAAAAGAATGAAACTAAACTGCTGTCTATCACCACACACCAAAATTAACTCAAAATGAATTAAGGACCTGATAGAAGACCTGAAACAATAAAATGCATAGAAGAAAACACAGGAACTAAAGTCAAGGATTTTGGACTTAAAGAGGATTTTATGAATTTGACCTCAAAGGCAAGGGGAGTAAAAACAAAAATAAATGAATGAGACTACATCAAACTAAAAAGCTTCTGCTCAGCAAAAGAAATTGTCAACAAGGTAAAGAGACAACCATCCGAATGAAAAAATATATTTGCAAGCTACGTCTCCAATAAGGGCCTAATATCCAAAATATACGAAGAACTCATATAACTCAATAACAACAAAATACAAATAATCCAATCAAAAATGGGCAGAAAACCTGAGCAGGCACTTCTCCCTAGAGGACATACAAATGGCCAACAAATATATGAAAAGATGCTCAACATCACTAGTTATTCAGGAAATGCAAAGCAAAACCACTATCAGATACCATCTCACACCTGTTAGAATAGCTGTTATCAACAGGATAAGTAATAACAAATGTTGGAGAGGATGCAGAGAAAAAGGACCCTCAAAAACTGCTGGTGGGACTGCAAACTGGTATAGCCACTATGGAAAAACTATGGAAGGTCCTCAAAAACTATCAGTTGATCTACCATATGATCCAGCAATCCCTCTACTGGGTATTTACCCCAAAGACTTGAAAACCCATATCTGAAAACTCATATCAATGTTTATAAAAGCATTATTCACAGTGGCCAGGACATGGAAGCAACTGAAGTATCCTATAATAGATGATTGGCTAAAGAGGCTGTGGTACATATATACAATTAAATATTACTCAGCCATTAGAAGAGATGAAATGCTGCCATTTGTGACAACATGAATTGACTTCGAGATAATCATGCTAAGCGAAATAAGCCAGACAGAAGAAGTTGAAAATCAATGATATCACTTATATGTGGAATATAAACCTAAAAGAGACAAATGAACAGGACAAACAAACAGAGACAAACAAACACGGACAATAGACTAGTGGTTACCAGAGGGGAGGAGGTAGGAGGGAGAGGGAAGGTAGATGGGATAAAGTAGGTCAAATATGTGGTGACAGAAAGAAATCTAACTATGGGAAGTGAACACACAATGTAAACATATACGCCTTATTGTTAAAGTGTACAGCTGAAACTTATTGCATTTCATTAATCAATGTCACCATAAAAAAATTGTATTGTATTCTATTGTGTAAATTCTATTGTGTAAATTCTATTGTGTAAATTCAAGCAGTTACTTATTGAAGAACTTATGTTTGCTTCCAATCTTTAGCTATTAAAAATTATGGTATAAAAAAAGGAAGATTCAACATCACAAAGATATTAATCCTCTCTAAGTTAGTTTATAAATTTAGTACAATCCCAATAAAAATGCTATAAGTATTTTTTGTATCAAGTTTATTTGGAAGAACAGGAAAGAATAGTCAGAAAATCCTTGAAAAGAAAAGGAATGAAGGAAGGTTGGTCCTACCAACATATTTAAACATGTTACAAAATATCTACAACTTAAAAAGTATGGTATTGACACAGGAATAAACAGGCAGACCAAGGGAATAGAATAGAAAATCCACAAATTCACCTAAATGCACGTGAAAATTTAGTGCATGACAAAGGCATCACGTCAAATCATTGAGGGAAAGATGGACTTTTTAATAACTGGTTTGAGAGCCATATGGAGAATGATAAAATTGTGTTCTTTCCTCACACCATACACCTGGATACAGTCCAAATGACTCAGAGATTTAAATGTAAAAAAAAAAAAGAAGAAGAAGAAAACAAAGAAAGAAAAGAAATCATATAAGTACTAAAAGAAAATGTGAGCCAAGTGCTCTAAAATCTAGGAGTAAGGAAAACTTTCCCAGTGATGACTCAAAATTCAGAAGCAGTAAGGGAATGACTGATAAATTTAACAACATAAAAATGTTCATTCGGCAAAAATAAAAACATGCGCAAGATGAAAAGAGAAATGACAAATGACAAACCAGAAAAGTGTTTGCAACTTGTAAAACAAAAAGTTACTATCCCTATATTATGTATTCATAATACATAAAGAACTTCAAAAATAGAGAAGTAAAAGACCAATTGCTTTATAGGAAAAATGGCTAAGAGATATAGAGAGTTCATAGAAAATACATGCAAATCATCCTTAAATATATGAAAAAAATTCACAATCTAGTTCAGAATAAGAAGAATGCAAATTCAAACTATACCAAGATTGTATTTGTCATTTATCAGATTGATAACCAGCTAAGTTTGTTGATGTGCATGGTTGGTAATCAGGCACTCTTGTGTATTGTCAGTGAAAATATAAATGCTTCAAAGCCTGTGGAAGGAAATATGACAATATTTAACAATGTTACATATGCATTTATACTTTGACCCAGCAATTCCACTTCTAGAAATGTATCCCAAAGACATACCAGTAAAAATAGAAAAAAAGAAAAAGATAGACACATGAGCTATTCATTGTAGCACAATTTACAACAGTAAAGGATTGGAAATAACCTAAATATCCATCAGTAGAAGCCTTGTTAAATAAACCATGGTAAATCCACATAATGGGATGATCTGTAACTGAAAAAATAAAAAATATCTCACAGCAGTCAGACAAGAAAAGTCATTCAGATTGGAAAGGAAGAAGTAAAACTGCCATTATTTGTACATAACATGATACTACATATAAAAAACTCTAAAAATTCCACAAAAAAACTATTAGAACTAATAAATGGATTCAGTAAATTTTCAGGACACAAAATTAATATTCAGAAATCATTTTTATAAACTAATAACAAACTATCAGAGAGAAAAATTAAAAAAACAATCCATTTACATTTGCATCAAAAAGAATAGACCTAGAAATAAATTTAACCAAGGAAGTAGAAGACCTATACTCACAAATCTGTAAGATGTCACTAAAAGAAATTGAAGGAGACACAAATTTTTTAAAAAAGGATATTCCATACTCATGTACTGAAAGAATTAACATCATTAACATGCCCACACTACTCAAAGCAATCTACAGATTCAGTGCAGTCTCTATCAAAATATCAATGACCTTTTTCACAGAACTAGAACAAATAATTCTAAAATGTATTATGGAACAACTAAAGACCCTGAATAGCCAAAGCAATCTTGAGAAAGGACAAAGTTGAAAATATCATGCTTTCTGGTATCAAACTATGCTACAAGGCTATAGTAATCAAAACAGCATGGTAATGGCATAAAAACAGACACAGATCAATAGAACAGAATAGAAAGCATAGAAATAAGCCTACATCTATAAGGTCAGTTAATCTACAACAAAGGAGGCAAGAATATACAATGGGGTAAAGACAATCTCTTCCATAAATGATGTTGGGAAAACTGGACAGATAGAGACATGTCAAAAAAAAGGAAACTAGACTAACTTTCTTATACCATATACAAAAATAAAATTAAAGATTTAAATGTAAGACTTGAAACTATGAAACTCCTAGAAGAAAACATAGGCAATAAACTCTTTGACATCACTCTTAGCAATATTTTTTGAATGTCTTCCAGGAAAATGACAGCAAAAGCAAATATAAATGAATGGAACTTAACATCAAATTAAAAAGTTTTTGCACTGCAAAGGTAACCATCAACAAAGGCAGCCTACTAAAAAGGAGAAGATATTTGCAAATGAGGAGTTAATACCCAAAATCTATAAAGAACTCATACAGCTCAGCATCAAAAAAAAAAAAATCCGTTTACAAAAATGGGCAGAGGACATGAATTTCTCCAAAGAGGACATACAGATGGCCTATAGACACATGAAAAGATGTTCAAGATCACTAATCAACAGGGAAATCAAAACTACAATGAGATAGCACTTCACAGCTGTCAGAATGGTGTTTATCAATAAATCAACAAACAACAAATATTGCAAGGTTGTGGAGAAAAGGGAACATTTGTGCACTGCTGGTGGGATTATAAATTAGTGTAGCCACTATACAAAACAGTATGGAGGTTTCTCAAAAAATTAAAGATAGAAATACCATATGACCCAGCAATTGCACTTCTAGGTATTTATTTGAAAAATTGAAAACACTAACTCGAAAAGAAATATACACCTCTATGTTCATTGCAGCATTATTGACAATAGCTAAGTTATAGAAGCAATCTAGGTGTTCATTAATAAACAAATAGATAAAGATGTAGTACATATATACAATGGAATATTACTCAGCCATTAAAAAAGAATAAAATCTTGCCATTTGCAACAACATGGATAGACTTAGAGGATATGGTGCTAAGTGAAATAAGTCAGACAGAGAAAGACAAATGCCATATGATTTCACTTATATATGGAACCTAAAAAAAAATAAACAAACAAATAAAATAGAAACTCATAGATACAGAGAACAAACTGATGGTTGCCATATGGGAGAAAGGTTGGGGGGACAGGAAAAAAGGTGAAGGGAATTAAGAAGTACAAATTGCTGGTTATAATAATAGTCACAGGGATGTAAAGTATAGCAAATATAGTCAATAATATTGTAATAACTATGTATGGTGCCAGATGGGTACTAGACTTATCATGGTGATTACTTCATAATGTATGTAAACGTCTAATCACTATGTTGTTCATCCGAAACTAATATAATATAGTTGTCAACTATAATTGAAAAATAAATTAAAAATAAAAGTTTGAGAAAATTTGAGAAATACCTTTATATACTGTTATGGAATGATCTTAGCAAAGGAGAAAAGTCTATATAATACTCACACTGTTCAAAAAAAAGGAAAAGCAAATACATTTTCATAGTTATTTACACACATCTATATGTATATACATATACATATTTTTAATGGAACAATAATCAAGCAAATAAAAAAAGGTTACTTATAGGAAGAGTAGAAGAACAAGGGGGTAGAGATAGACTTCTGAATATGCCTTATTCTTCATATTTGACTTTGGAACCATATAAATGCTTTATATAATTATAAAACAAAATTAAATCTTAAAATATAAGCTCTAGAAATTGAAGGCAAATGTACAAATAAGCTTATCTATGGGTCAAGTTCATGAAACAACCACACATAAGTGAATTCTTTCAAGAGACTTGAAAACACAGAACTATAAACACTAAATAAGTAAAATCTTAAACTATGTTCAATAACCACATTGCTAGAAACAATATTGGCACTGTTATTCTCAAACTACATAGATCAATAGAGCAAATAATATTATGTTAATATAATTAGGAACCATTATTTTCAGCAAAAGAGAAAAAAGATACAAACTTTTAAAATAAAAGAAGTTAAGTTTAGACGTAATGCTAAATATGAATAGGAAATGTCAGTGAGCTCATAATGTATTTTCTCTGAAAGAAATACAAAGAGTACCCCTGCTCTGTTCATTAAAAGGACCAACTTCGATGAGCACCCCAGATCTGGATTGTGAATGTTTAATGTCCACATTAAAACATCCTCATTAAAATGAGTGAGTGATCCTTGGAGAAATGTCTGATTCCAGGACAGAACAGGAAATGTAATTTAATAAATATCTATATTTATATCTCTATATCTATCTATATATCTATAAATATAGATATATGTTGAGAGAGGTGGAAGGGAAGAAAAGAGACATAACCGTGGTTCCTAGTCAATCTGACTTAAACAAACTGAAAAAGTTCATGAGGCTATTGGATTGTTTGATGACATTAAAGAATTGTGAGGATTTTTTAGGTATGACAATGGCACAAATTTTTTTCGTTTCTTATATTTTAACAATAGAAATTAAAAATATTTACCAATAAAATGATATCTGAGATTTGCTTCAAAATAATCTAATTGAGGGGCTAAGGGAGGAGATGTAGAAAAAACAGTACTGGCATGAGTTGGTAATTGTCGAAGCTGAGTTATGGGTGTAGTAGTCTCGTTAGACTATTCTCTCTACCTTTGAATAGAGAATTGCATTGGGAAGCTTTTTAGAGATGCATAGGTGCTTAGGCCCCACTCCCAGAAAATCTGGTCTCTGTAACACTGGAGGTGGAGTGTGTCCCATATGCATCTCCAGACCCTTTCCTCAGTGATTTTACAGACTGTAGACCATCTCAAGACCTTTTCCTCAGTGATTTTACAGACTGTAGACCCAGTCCAGGTCCTATCTGTTGACATTGCATGGTGCAGCCTCCACAGAATTCCATTAGGGAAACCCCCAACAACCACACAGTTGAACTTTGATGGAAAAATGTTTCCCTTTGTCAATGCTTTGGGTCTTGGCTACCTTATACACTCACTAAAATCACCAATCCAGGCACTAAGAGAAACTGGATTATAGACTTCAATAAGTTGGGCTAGGAGCAAGAATGTTAATAAAGTTAGAAGTGATAAAATAAAGCCATATATGACATGCCCACAGCTACTAGCATGTTTAACAATAAAAATGGTGAAAAACTAAAAACTTTTCCTCTAAGATCAGGAACAAAACAAGGTTACCCACTCTCACCACTGTTATTCAACATAGTAGTGGCAGTCCTAGCCAAAACAATTAAGCAGGAAAAAGAAAAGGAAAGGAATCTAAATTGGAAAGGAAGAAGTAAAAATTACTCTATTTACAGATGATGTGATATTATAAAGAGAAAGCCTTGAAAACTCCACAAAAAAAAACTTACTAGAGCTAATAAATTTAGTAAATTTATAGGATATAATATCAATATACAAAAATCAGTTTTGCTTCTGTACACTAATAACAAACTATAGAAAAGATAAGTTAAGAGAACAATTCCATTTATAATTGCATCAAGAGAATAAAATACCTAGGAATAAACTTAACCAAGGAGATTAAAGACCTGTACACTGAAAATTATAGGACATTGAAGAAAGAAATTGAAGAAGATACAAATAAATGAGAAAAATATTCCATGCCCATGGATAGGAAGAATTTATATTGTTAAAATGTCCACACTACCCAGAACAATCTACAGATCCAGTGCACTCTCTATTAAAATTCCAATGGCTTTTTTTACAGAAATAGAACAAATAATCCGAAAATTTATATGAAACAACGAAAGACCTCAAATAGCCAAAGCAATTTTAAGAAAGAACCAAACCAGAGGCCTCACACATTCAGATTTCAAAATATATTACCAAGCTAGAGCAATCAAAACAGTGTGATAATGGCATGAAAACAAACATTTAAATCAATGGAACAGAATAGAGAGTCCAGAAATAAACCCACACGTATGTGGTCAGTTAATTTACAACAAAGGAGCCAAGAATATACAGTGGGTAAAGGATAGTCTCTTCAACAGATGGTTTTGGGAAAACTGGACAGCTACATGCAAAAGAATGAAATTCAACCACTATCTTACACCAATCATAAAAATCAACTCAAAATGTATTAAAGACATGAACATAAGACTTAAAACTATAAAACTGCTAGAAGAAAACATGAGGGTAAGCTCTTTGACACAGATCTTGGCAATGATTTTTTTGGGTTTGACACTAAAAGCAAAGGAAACTAAAGCAAAAATAGACAAATGAAAAGCTTCTGCACAACAAAGAAAACCATTACAAAATGAAAATGCAGCTTACTGAATGGGAAAAAATATTTGCACATCATATATCTCATAAGGGATTAATGTCCAAAATAAAGAACTCGTACAACTCAACAGTAAATAAAACAATCTGATTTTTTTTAAAAAGGGTAGAAGATCAGAATAGACATCTTTCCAAAGGACCTACAAATGGCTAGCAGATACATGAAAAGGTGCTCAACATCCCTAGTCATCAAGGAAATGCAAATCAAAAACACAATGAAATATCACTTCACCCTTGTCAGAACGTCATCAGAAGACAAAAGATAACAAGTGCTGGCACTGTTGATGGGAATGTAAATTAGTGTGGCCACTGTGGAAAACAGTATAGAGGTTCCTCAATAAATTAAAAATAGAACTACTATATGACCCAGCAACCCCACTTCTGGGTATATATAATTGCATATTCTTCAGCCATGAAAAAGAAGGAAATCCTGCCATTTGCAACAACGTGGATGGACCTTGAAGGCGTTTTGCTAAGTGAAATAAGCCAGACATGTGGAATCTAAAAAAAGTGAAACATAAAAACAGAAAGTAGAAAAGTAGTTGCCAAGGGGAGGAGAAAGTAGGGATAGGTCAGTAAAGGGTTCAAACTTTCAGCTGTAAGATGAATGTCTGAGTATCTAATGTCTAACATGATGATTATAGTGATAATACTGAATTGTATAACTGAAATTTGCTAAGAGAGTAGAACTTAAACACACACACACAAAAACAGATAAATATGTGAGGTGATAGATATGTTAATTAACTAGATGAAGGAATCCTTTCACAATGTATATGTATATCAAATCGCCACAATGCATGCACACTTAAAATATCTTAGAATTTTATGTCAATTATACTTCAATAAAGCTGAAATTCAAAGAAAGGTGATGACTGCTGTCAAAACAATATGGCTTTGAGATCTTGAGAAAAATTAGTTACCTTCCAGCTAGCAGATGATTTTTTTCTCAAATCTTGTCAAATTTATGAAGTCCACTGGACTTCTCTTAGGTAGATGTCCATTTCTCCTCCTTTCGCATTTCATAATAAGGTAAATATGTGAAAAAGGCTTTGAAACTGTAAGGTGCCATGTATGCATTGGTCATGAGAAGTTACTATCCTTAGGTCCTAGGACAAAATCTCTCTTCCTGAATTTCTTCTGTCTTCCACAGCCAACTCCCCAAAAAACTTAGTGGACAAATTAGGAGCTAGATCTTAAAAAGCGGAATGTCAGAGGACCAGGGGATCCCTTTAACAAGGGGAAGTGCTGGCCAAGGGAGCCAGACTGACCACCCACTCCCCATCCTCAGTCAGATGGGACCAGGCGCTGGAAGAGGCCTTCGAGTCTTCCCATGCTCTCCATGCCCTTCTCCTGAACCTGCCACTGTGCTGCATGGTGGTGACACTTGCTCTATCGGCCTCACAGGGAGTCTGAGCACGTGGCAGATGTGGCCTTCCTGGGCACCCGGGCTGGCCTCCTCAGAAGCACCTTGTTCGTGGGCTCCGAGAAGGTCTCTAACAAGTGAGTTCCTGCTGGGTGTCCAGGAGCGGGATCCCTGTAGGGTTCTCCTGTGGCATGTGGGCAGGCAGGGATGTGGACTCCTGAAGTGCAGGGAGGGTGGAAGGGTTGGAGTTTACCGAGTGAGAGGGTCCTAAAAGTAACCCTCCCACCCAGGCTTAGATACAACCTGGAGGTGTCCTTGGGAGAGGAGGGCAAGAGAGCCACCAAGACATTGAGGTTGGAAGAGTTCATCACTTCCTCAGAAACCTAGAAAATGTTTTCCCCCAGGAGGACGGGTCTCTATGTGACAGGCTAAATCTTCTGGCTGTGTCCCCTCTTTTGTTGACACTTTACCCATCCCCTAAGCCAGAAATTATCAACTGGGGGAGATTTACCCCACTCCAGACACTGGGCAATGTCTGGAGACATTTTTGGTTGTAACAACATGGGGGGGGGGGATTATTACTGTCATCTACAGAGTGGAGGTCAAGGATGCTTCTAAATGTCCTGTAGCATGCAAGACAGCCCCTACAACGATCATCTGGCCCAAAAGCTCAGTAATGCTAAGGCTGAAAAATCCTGCTCCAAGCAAAGCCCATATTCTGGGAGAATCCTGCTATGCCCAGGCACCTGCCACCTGGTGTCCTCCCCGCCAAGTGCTGTAGCGAAGGGAGGGTGGGGACCCAGAGGAGGGGGTGGGAGGGAGTAGCAGAGCCACCTGTGCTCTGCAAACCATGAGACTCAAATAGATGAAGGCCACCAGGCTTCTGGAGGAGAAAAACTAAGGGGGCTCCTGAACAGACTTGACCCCTCAGTCCTCACCTCCACCCACTGGCTACTCCTATCACTAAATCCAAGAGCACTTAGCTATGGAGCGCCATCTTTGAGCTTCTTCCAGGACTCTGACAAATCCATGCTTGCTAGAAAGCTGGGGCTTTCTAAGAAAACAAATTAAGTTGCTCTTTCCTCTTCCCACCTCCCCTCACTCCCTGAGAAGTAGAAAAAGAGAGAAGCAAGCTGCCTTGCTGACCTTTCCCATGGCCCCGTCAGAGACGAAACAAGTAACTTAGACTAGACTGGTGGGTAAACTGTGGGTTCACCCTTGACCTTGAACAGTGTGGGGAACTTTCCTCCCCAAGTATTCTACCCACTTTTACTTCCTCATCCCCTTAAGCTGCACTCTGATCAGAAAATCGAATGTCCGTTGCACAGGTGAACCACACTTGGCAGTGTGAAGGGGGAAAGCATCTCGGCATTCCCCTGCATCCTCTCTAAAAGCCTTCTAAGAATGGAAAAGGGAAATCTCATGCAGACAGACCTTCCCCAGTCAGGGACAGCCAGCCACACGTGCACCACACAACTCCAGGGGGCTCCCTTTACCTAAACCATGATGTGACTGGGAGCCCAGGAATTGTGCAACAGGCAGGTTGGCTCCTGGGGCATGCAGACCAGGCAGTCCTAAAATCCCTCCTCAACTACCCACTTGTAGGCTGTCCACAGGAACATTTCTAACCCCACCAGCTTCTCCCTGCCTCCCACTCTGCTCCTGGACCAGCGCTCCCTTCTGCCGGCTGGTGTGTGCTCAGGGAATGCAAAACTATAATTAGCAAGGTAAAGCTGCTCAAAAAAAAGAAAACTCATAATGCATTCTAAAACCTAGAGGCAATAACTTTTGAAGTAATCATTTTGGGGGAATTTATGCTAGTGTATTAGCTCAGCGATGGAGTTAACTATATAATTTCCTTACTCAGACATACTAATTAGGCAGACAAAAAGAAATTAGGCTATATTCAAAAGAAATAAACCCTGCAGGCAAAGAAGTTTACATAAAAATGGAAAGTAATCTTTCATAATACAGGCCCCACACCTCTCCTCCTTACTAATGTGCCAGTCATCAGATGCAATAGCAGTTGATTCTGGGCACATCGTTGGCAATACCAATTTAGGAGCTAATATTTTCTACCTGCAGCTTCATCAAAGCAGAGGGGAATCACTGCCTTAGCCCAGCCAAGATGACAGTTTTTGAAAAGAAATAGGGGATGAACATGTTCCCAGATTTGGAGGAGAAACCAAATCTTCCTCCTTGCAGGAAGTTCCTGACCCCTGAAGACGAGGCCAGCGTGTTCACCATGGACCACTTCCCTCTGTGGTACCGCCAGTCCGCTGAGCAGCCCGCTGGCAGCTTTGTCTTCAATCTCCGCTTGGCAGAAGGACCAGGTAATCACGCCCCTGTGCCCCAGGGCCCGAGGGGACCAGGGTGCCCCTCTCCTCCTGCGCTTTTAGTGATATGGAGCAGAACGTCCTGACCTCCAGGTTGCCTCCTTACTTTCCTCCTGACACGTGACAGTGACTTGAGAAAGGTCACTGGGGCTTTACCACCTGACTGGTCTCTGCCTTGCATATAAGGCAGGTCGCTATGTTCTCTGGCCAGCAGTCAAAGTTGGTAGTTAGAATCCAGCATGGAACGAAGGAAAAAGATTTGACCAAAAGTCAAGAAGAGCTGAATTCTAGCCTAAATTCCAAATAGGAGAATATGGGATGAGTTCATCTCTAAGATTCTTCTATTTCTAAACATCTGAGTATCTTTGAAAGTTCCTTAAACCACTCAAATGAAAGTAACACTTGTTCCATCTGAGACTGTCATACTTGCTTAGGCCACCGCCCCCCACAGCTCTTCACAAACAGGGAAAGCAGCCTGGGTTCCACTCTCTGGGGTCTCCCAGGAACAGCAACGCTGAGCTCCTGTTCTGCTCCTCAGAAACTCCCAGTACTAATGGGGTGCCTCCCACTGGCAGGCCACTGGGGACTTGAAGGGTAAGAGGCAGGGTGGCCAAAGGTGGGCCCCAAGGACCACGCCAGCAAACCCCACTGGTCCAAGGACCAGGAAGTGTTTCAGAGCCACAGGTACCTAACTCCCAGCCCCCAGCCCACACTCTGAAAAATGACCCAAAAAAGAAAAATTAAATGACTTTAACAGAGCACCAAGAAAATAGTAGAACATTTAGAATAGAAAGGGAACCTCACCCACTTGATTTGCATGTGAAGAGACTGTGGCCTAGAGAGGCCGAAGGATTGTCCAGGGCTCCAAGGGCTCGGGCAGAGCAAGCTCTCCACTGGTCACTTCTGGGGTAGCCTGACCTTAGCACAGTGGAGTGAGGGGGCCTGGAAAGTATCCACACCCAGGTCAGAGTGAGATGAGGAGGAGGAAAAAGAGGAGGGACAATGGGAGACATCAGAAAGGAGAGGGAAGTGCGGGAGTAGATTGGAATAAGAGTTGTACTGTCCCTTCGGCAGCCCCCCACCAAACCCTTCTGGCCACCACTTCCACTAAAACCATCCTTCAGCTTCCTGATAGAGAAACACCCTGAGCTGACAGCTGGGGAGGCCCTCTGGGGCTGCAGCAATGAGGAGGGGTCCCCTCTGTGCCCTCTGGATGTCTTCTTCTCCTTGTGCTTAAGCCCTCATCTTCCTCTTATGTCAGTTCCTGCCACCCAATGTATCGTTAATGTGTTTTACAAAACGCTTTTCTGCACATAACACACGTAATCTGCACAACCCTACAAGATAAGTGGTTATTCTCCCTCTTCTTACACAGGGAGAATCTGAGACTCAGAGAGGTTCTGTGTCTTGCCCAGGATTACACAGCGAGGGAACCACAGAGCCAGCCTAAAATCAAGTCTGCTCACCAAAGTCTGAACTGAGTGGAAGACAGGAAGGGGAGGGTGACAGTGAGTGCTGTCATTCCCAGTGAAAGCTCAGAGGGAGGTTCTCAAAGCCAAAGTTATAAGCTCCCCTTGCCGCCCTGCCCACCGGAGCCAGAATGAAGCAGCTCTTCCTTCCTGGCACCACCTCGGCACCACAGCAGCACCAGGGGCTCCTGGGGAGGTTCTCTGGGATGAGGCCCTGGTCCCTGCCCCCAGCCCAAGGTGATAGGGTCTCTCCTGCCAGCATTGTCACTGGGATGTGCCCGCTGGCTGCTGGGGGAGCTTTTTGTGGCTGTGAGGTAGGAGGGTGGGTGGGTGGGAAATGAGCCACAAGGAGAAGAGAGGAAAGCTGGCAACCCAAAAAAGAGGGACGGTTGAGTTGGGAGGTAGGAGCTTGCTCCCTTTTCACACCCTCGCTAACTGGCTTAGCTCATGCATATGCTTAGGGACACGTGGCCACCTCTGCACACCCCCATTCTCCCTCAAAGAAAACAACAATAATTTCATTTCAAAGGGAGGGGGTGCCCCTAGAGGCAGAGGAGTCAGCTCAGGATCTGCCTCTCCAGGCTGACACCGTTGCCCTTTGCCTGGGCCTGGTGGACTGAGCTCTGCCCACATGGAGCTGTCTTTTGTCCATGCCTGAGAAACCTGCCTGCATAGAACAGAGTCTTGCCAGTGCCCAGGCGACTTAGGCCTGTTATTTTTGCTTCCACAGCCCCTGGGTCTGATCTCGCCAGCAGCTGGTAGCCTGCTCATTACCCGCAGGTGCTGGACCGAGTAGCTGCAAGGAGACCCAGGTGCTGAAATTTCTGATGCCCCCAGAGACTGTGTCATTAGGGCCCCCATATTTTCACTTGGATGTCTCCTACAAGCCTATAGAGCACACATACAATGAAAGGACTGTCCCAGACCCGCTGGCCTGGAGAACACTGCAGAGGGTCAGCCGTATCGGTATCATCAAGACATTTCTAGGAGCAAGGTGAGGAAGCTGACTTGTGTCCGTTGTAGTCCCTTGGCAAATTCCTACAAGCGAAGACAACCTCACATGTCGTAAGTCCCTAGAATCAGAGTAATTTTAAATTTCTGTGGAATATCTGATTATAGCAAAGTAAGATGGATAATCTCAGCAAAATAGCAGATATGAGAAACTATCAGTTTAAGTTTCATTACAACTGACACTGTAATAACAATCTCTACATAACAAGATTTTCATGACCCATTTGTTTCAACATTTGATATAATGACAGTCTAACAAAAGAACACATGTTAAAATTTTGCCCCTTTCTTGGATTTTTAAATAATGCAACTTGACCTATAGAGAAGAGTGCTTCGAAACGCTAATCCAGGTCCTTGGACACAGCAGTCCCCAACCTTTTTGGCAGCAGGGACTGGTGCTCCTCTGAGAATCTGATGCCTTATGATCTGAGGTGGCACTGAGTTGGTAATGCTGGCGCTGGAGAGCGGCTGCAAATAGAGATGAAGCTTCACTCTCTGGCCCACCGCTCACCTCCTGCTGTGCGGTCCTCCGGTTCCTAACAGGCCACGGACCAGTACCAGTCTGTGGCCCAGGGGCTGGGGACTCCTGCATGGACAGAGGAAAATTAAGAAGCCCAAGGTCATGTACTAGCCTGCACCACCTCAGGGCCAGAAAGCTCTGCTTTAATGTAGAGCTGAAACTGCCATCTGCGTCCTGCTCCTACATTGACCCGATCTCCTAAAAAAGGGGGAAAGCAACTCCTGCCCTTCGGTAGCCTGGCAGAGCCCCCTCAAAGTGTTGTAGCAAGCTGCAAAGTGAATGAAAGACATGACTGAAGGACACTGTGGTGGTGGCAGGGGGGCCACCAATGACCGAGATTTATGGAATGCCTCAGACGTGTCAGACGCCAGCCACCTTTCTGTGCCTGATGCAGCCCTGGTGTCTGGCTTTCTGAAGGGGCTGTCAGTGTCACCTTGACTCATGTGACTGATGAAGGACAATCCAGAATCAGCCGCCGCCGAATCCTGGAATGCAGCCTGTCCTTCTGCTAGAAAGAATCGTCTGATGCAACCCAAGTGTTCTGGGTGGAACACATGCCACAAGGACAGTCACAGCAGAGTCCCTGTGTTCAAGTGAGACAGCAGCAAGCAGACAGGTTTGCTGCCCTGAGACAAAGAAAACTTGGTGTCTGGTGACGCTGACAGCACTGCATTGTCAGGGTGCCCAGGGGCCACAACATATTTATCTGGCAGGTTCAGATCTGCACGGAAAGAAGCCAGCGCTCTGCCAAGATCAGTGGCTGGTGGTAACAGAGTTGTCACAGCAACAACTTCCCCTAACACCCCCCTCAGCTATTCAAGAAATGTCCTCTCCTGGTATTTATACTTGTCTGCTCAGCCTGTCCCAACCACTGCTCTTCCCCAGCTGCTGAGAAAATGACTTGGCAATTTTTGTTTCCCTAGAAAGTCCAGGTGAGCCGGTGGTCGTAACAGCGAGCACAGCTGTGGCAGTGACAGTGGACAAGAAGACAGCCATTGCTGCAGGTAGGAGCTGCCCTTTGTGCTGCTGAGGCCAGGAAGTTGTGAGTCAATGTCAAGAATAAGGCACATGGTAACAGCAGGGGACCCCCTGCCTACGGTCTGGGGGGCATAGTTCTCAGCTCTAAGTTTTCCCAGGTGAAATGTGGGACTGATTGTAGTGAGGTCTCCCAAGTAATTTTGTTTATAAAAGAGTAAAACCTTAGGTCTAAAAGGATTTGGGAAGTATATAAAATAAAGTCCATATAGGTTAAGAGACCTGCTAAAGGTCAGAGACTGCAACCCAGATCTCCTTTCCATACTTCGGCATGCCTCTTCCCTTTCCACCCTGCGGGTCTAGTGCCTCTTCGAAGAAAAATCTGGACTGTGACTCAGATCTTAAAGTTAGACTTTAATAAGTGTGCTCAGCATGTGCCAGGCACTTAGGAGTCTGCTTCCCATGCACGTATTCATGCCGCCTTTAGGGTGATCCAGGGAAGCCAAGATTTTTGGCTCCATTTTACAGATGAAGAAACTAAGCACAGGAAAGTTATTTGCCCAAAGTCTCACAACTAATAATTAATGCAGCTAGAATTTGAACTCAAATCACCTGTCTTTAAGTCCTGTGTTCACTACCGTGTGTTGCAATTTGTCCCAAATGTAAAGAGAAAACCCAGTGACCCTCACAAGCTGGCCCTAACTTTGTGGTTTCTTGGTGCCTAAAAAAGCCCTTGGCATTTCTGCCTCATTGTCTGAGAACTATCGGCCCGTGCAATGAAGCCTCCTTATCCTGGTTTCAGCTTCCATGTCTCAGATCCAGCTGTGTTCTGAAAAGTTGTGTGATCCAATGGGCACTCGAGCATCAGCCATCATGCATCCTTGAATTAAGCACCTGTCCTGCTTCCCTCGGGATACCTCAGCCACGTGAAAGGACTCCAAAGCTGGAGTGGGGCAGAGCAGGCAGGATCAGTGCACCTCCTCCCCGCAGGGTGAATTCAGGGTAAAGGGGATGGAGGAGCAGACTGGGGTCAGGTGGTCCGACTCTCTCTTCCTGTCCCAAGAAGGGCACAGGGCCATCCTGACCGAGACTCTTGGGCTGCTTTCTGCTCTGGGATAGCAGGTAGGGGAGAATGATTTGGTCTGATGTTGCTCAGCTTCTGTATTAGGAAACACTTGCATCACAGATAGTCTTTAGGATGCACCACTATAGCATTTGGAAGGGAACCCGTGCCACCCTGGCCATTTTTTCTTAGTCCATAGCAGGCTAATTCCAGACCCATTTCTAGGCCAAGATTTGACCACAATCTTGTCTCCTTAAAGACCATTCTAGGGTCCCTCCTGAGTCTGTGCCTGTTTTTCTACCTCTATGACATGGGCCTTCCCAGCCCCTGCATACCTGAAAGTCTAGGAAAGAGGAGGGACGCGGGGTCAGGCTTCTCGCTGTGCTCTCCTGCACTCTCCAATTATTTGATATCATTTTTAACTCAGAGCTGAATTGGAGCCGTGAAGGGTTGCCATAGAAACTGTGTCCTGGTGCCTCTGGTTTAACACACTGTAGACAATCCCTCTGACGCTCTGGGGCTCATAGATGTGACAGGAAAAGGATGAGGCGCTGGAGACCTTATACTTCAATTATTTTTTTCTGGTCTCCTTTTGTAATTTCCTCTCCCTGGCTTATGACTCAGCCTCCCTGATCCTGGGACTAGTGGGGGCCTACAGTACCAGGCAGAGCAGGCAGCTTATTTGTGATCCTGGCAGTTTTGTCCTTTGGAAACTGGTGGCGCTATGTGCATGTGAGCTGGGTGAGCATGTTGTCTGATGGGTAGGCTGCATGTGTGACTTTGTGCTCTGAGCAAGGAGGAAAGGGAACCTGGACCAGCTACAGAGGCCAGCTGCCTGCCAGGAAATGTGTGTATTATGCCGTGGGTTCATACAGGAGGGCAGATGAATGAAGAAGGATCGTTTTTATCTCTAAGCTGTTTATACAAAATTTCTAGAAATCTAACTCTTTTATCAAGATCTATTTACAATCCTTCGCGCCCTCCAGGCCCTAGGTGGGGAACATTGCCAAACAGAATGATGGTGACACCATAATCTGCAAGTGTGTTTCTCTAGCATGTGTCCTACAATACACATGTGCCCCTGACAGAGACCTTCACACAGTAGGCCTGCTGTCTGGAGCTGCATGAGGTGCCTCTCTTTAGAGTTCCACCCACATATGAACGGGCCTCACCGTCAGGCCTCATATGCATACTCAAGACGATGTCCTGAGTAATGTATCTGTGCATCGCCCAGACCTGCGCCAGGCTTGTGAGCGACCCTGTCCTCTGCTTCTGCAGTGGGGCTTAGGGAAGCCTTCGTTCCCAGGTCTGCCATAACTGTTAGGGCTACAGGGGGGCAACACCCCACAGTAATCACCACCTAGAAAGAGGAACAGCCCAGTTCTGCCAGGAGCCCAGCCGAGCTCCAGGGATGGAGACCCCGGGGGTTCCCTTTTCCCTGGGGTTTGTTCCAGCTCACTGGGGTGCCATCAGAAGGAAGCCTCCCGGGAAGGGGAAAATTCCACTTTGGTTTCTGAAGACAACAGACCATATAGCCTGGCCCAGTCAGCCAGAAGCTAGTCCAGGCCTGGAGGTGGGTCCACTTGGGCTTTGGTGGACAGGCAACCCTGGCCTCACTCTCACTCATCTTCCCTCCTGGTCACCCCATCCCCAGGCCTCCAGTCTGTAAGCCTGATTCCCTACCTACTGAGCCCTATGAAGGGATCCTATCTGTAAACCCAGAGTGTCATCTACCTATTTCTAAAGTTGGTCTTGAAAGTGCAAGATGATAATAGGTGAAATGGGCTCCTCTTTCATGTCAGCAAACCCCTTACCTCACCGAAGCTGATGAAACCCAGTCAGCAGAGAAGTCCCCTACCCACTCTTAGGGAGCCCTCCCCTGCCCCCTATTACAGAGTGGGGTCCTCTGGACAGATATATGCCTTCCTGACTCATGGGCCCATCTGCCCTTGGGTGCCAGGGTAAGTTCACTAAGCTAGGGTGAATGAGCACCCCCAGGGCACAGAACAGTGATGGGTCTCCACCTCCACTTCTTCACTTCACAACCACAAGCCTGAGGCTCACATATCCTGCTGTCAGGCCAGCACATGGGTGAGCTTGCCATGCTTAGCTGTACCATCTGTTCTAATCCAGAACTTGGCCCTCCACTCTGTCCCAGTGGCTCCCTAAGGCGAGGCCTCGGGCAGGAGGCTCCCACCTCTCTTATGGAGTTCTGGACATTGGGGTAACAACAGGCAACACTTTGCACATCTGCTTGGGAAGTGAGTGGGCAGAAAGCCACTCCCCCAGCACTCACATCCCCTCCCCACCTAAGGAAACCAGGAAGTACATAGGAAAATACAGTCTTTATTAGTCTTCTGAAACAACGAACCAGAAATATAATTTTGCCTTTAAAAATCTTCTGTCTCAGGATGAAGATACGACCCCTCCCTAGATTACCCCTCCCCCTTCCCTTTAGGATATCCCTAGATCTAGTTTCAGCTGGCAAACCAAAAGAAGGAAGACTGCCTCCACCTCAGGGAAGGCATTTAGCAGCCTGTGCTGGGGCTCCCTCTTCCCACCCCCCACCACTGAGAATGGTCTCCTCCTTCCACCATCCTTCTCTATGAGGTGGAAGGGTAGAAGGGTGCAAAGTGAGCTGGGCCTGCGCCGTCCTTTCCTGTCCTTTCTCTGAGCCTCTTTGTTCTGGCAGGCTGTTTCTGGTCCACCATTGAGATCCCTGTCTTAGAACCAGAACCCAGCCAGGATGCCTCTCGCCCCTCAGTGAACCATGGGAAAACCAGTGTCCAGCAGAGGGAGACCTCATACTCACCAGATCAGACTCCTGAGGAGTGCAGACCTAGAAAAAGGGGCCAAGTGACCTTTAAACCCAGCACAGCCCTCTTCTCGCTGCCACTGACTCAGCCTTGTAAGCAAGTACTCTGCCCCTTTGGTGTAGGTTCCAGGTAAAGAATAGACGGGACCCTGGCCCATGCTCTGTTTGGGACTCCAGTCCAGGTGCAATGAAAAACTCTGGGAAGCCAGACTGAGCAGACCAAACCCTGGAAAAGGGAGCCCCTTCACTGAAGCTTCTGAGCAGAGTGAGGCAGTCCTTTCCCTGCTCCTGGGTCTGTTTGGGAGATGTTGGCAGGCAGTGAGCTTCAGTGAAGGCCACCTGCTTTCCTAAGATGCCATCAAGCACAGAGTATGGCCCGGTCCCCACCAGAGGTCACAGGCCCAGGGATGCTGAAGATGGAAGGGTAAGAGGTACAGAGTAATGATTCTTGGGCTGCAGGCTATGGGAATGGAATTGGTGGGTGTCCCCACAGGGCCTGGCAGTGACGATGCACTTAGGCAGTGCTGGGCTCTCAGGAGGCTGCCATCACACATGCTGCAGCTTCAAGGTCTCTGGGCTGCTGTCCCTGGAAAACCCAGCAGGACAGGTGTGAGAGGGTTACCATGGTGACAGGCAAGCACATCCACTTGGCCCGCTTTAGAGGATCTCAAAGGCATCCTGTGTTGTCAGTTTGGGTTTCTCCCCCCGTTGACTTGAAAAGATTGCAGTAAGAAAACAGAAGGATCTGTGGTCTGAGGGCTAGGGACCCAAGGGGGAAACATATTTCTGTTCCCTAAGTCCTCGTGCCCTCTGTCTCTGTGTAACTGTGTGTGCACGCGTGCATGTGAGATTTTTTTCAATCGATATGATTTCCCTGATGATGCTATGAGCTTGAGAGTGAATTAGTGAATCCAGGAGAAGTGTAGTAGGTGTGGTCTCTAGCAGATATAGGGACATAATGGCTTCAGCCAAGGGAATATTATAATCACAGCATTGTGTTTCTAAGTACTGAGTTCAGATGACAGGGCTGATGTGATTGCACATTAGTACCAGCACTTGAAGGCTGGACCCAACTTTCACACTAAAGGGTGGTTAAGAATATCTTCCTGGCTTAGAAGACAATCACAGAAATGGACTCTAGCCCCCCATATCAATTCCTCCCCAGACCCTAAATTCAGGTGAAGGGGGTCAAGCAAGAGGTAAGGAGAGTCACCTAACTGTGACCACACCCAGGGCAGGAAGGGCAACAGGAATGCTCAGTCCAGAAGCTTCCACTTGCACACATGTCCAGAAGCTCAGGGAGATACCCCAAGTGTTCCAAAGATTTGGTGTCCCAGAGAGGAGCATCAGCAGGAACCTTCAGCACAACAGTGGCGGCTTCTGTGGAGACTGAGAAGTTCACACTGTGGCTGGTTTGCTGGAGGGCTTGGAGGAAAATGGAGTTGGGGATGGTGACAGAGGATGTGCCAGCCCTTCCTGAAGCAATCCTCATGCACTCTCCCTGCCCTTCCTACCTAGGCCAGGTGGGGCTGGGCTCTCATGCCACAGAGGAGATCTGCTTCTGGTCTTCATGCTCACCCTCCGGGTCCCCCATGAGGGGCTGGCGCTTCTTGAGCTCCCGGTGGTACTTGGCCATGAGGGAGGCATAAATGCAGCCATAGGCAGCAGCTACCACCATCATGATGCAGACAATGCCGCAGACAACCCCAGCGATAATCACGGTGCCAATGGCCCGACGCACACTCACTGGCCGGTACCTCTGCTTCTGGGGGCAAGCTGTGCTGGGCTCTGGCTCAGGCTCAGCCCCTGGCTTGGGCTTCACAGGTTCTGGGCTGGCTTTGGTACAGGGTGGCCCAGGACTATCCAGCCCGGCTGAGCTATTCTCATCCTCCAACTGGGAGCAATAGTTGAACATCTCCATGGGGACCATGCGCATATCCTTCCCCCTCAGCTCCTTGGGTAGGGTGCAGGCAAGCTGGTCCAGGCGCCCCCCTGCATCAGGAGAGAAAAAAGAAAGGGCTGATCAGGCATTCAGAAGCTGGACTCCCTCTTCACGTCTCCAGGTTCCCAAAATGAAAGATCCAGAAGATCTGGTTTCTATCAGTGATACAGTCAGTCCCGGGATCACATGGATAGGAAAAAGGAAACTAGGGTCGATTCAGCCAACTACCATAGTCAGTGAGGCACATATATCACACCATTTAATCCATGCAGAAGTCATGTACAATAGATATTGTCATGGTTCCCACTTTATAGAAAAGCACACAACCATTTCTGTCATGCCTACCAGCTCCAAAGTGTCTCACCTATGGGGATGAGACAATGCTGACATGTGGAGGTGCTCCAGAAAGAGTTGTCAGTATAGAGAGAGAGCAAAGTACCCTGCCAGACTACAGTTTGGCTGCTCTCCTTGTCCCTAAATCTGCCTGCTTACTACCCACTCGCAAACCCGGGGCACTATGTTCAACAGAGTATCTTATCTCCCAGGGCTCTTCCCTCTCCCAAAAAGGACAAAAGCCAAAAGCCACCACTCTTCCACGCAGGATTTTTTAGTTGCCTAAGAACACCTGGAGTTTAGAGAAAAAGGTTGTGCGAGAACGTTTTCCTTTTCCTCTTTAGAGCTATACGATGGCCTCACTGGCACCCCACCCACAGTGTCCAAGTGCAGAGGCATCTTAGGGGGAATCCTGAAGCCCAGTGAGGCCAAAGGCAAGGAGCCATTGCTAATGGGGTGGGGGGTGGGAGGGTGGGCAGTGATGGATGCACACGTTCATGATGGGGAAACCAGGCTCTATAATGGGGGATTGGAGATGCAGAACACAGTGGAGTGAGAGAGAGGGTAGCTAAGAAGAATGAGCTGCCTGGACACCCCTTGGGAAGTCAGAGTCAGATCTTGGCCCTCTTTTAGCTACCAGTGAAATCTAGATGTGGCAATAGACCCCCTGAGAATGGAATCTGCTCCTGTTACTTCTTCACTGTCAGTTCCTTCTCCCAGCTCAGATGTTGCATACAATAGACATTAATCTTTTCCCAGGATGCCAATAAAAACAGCTAAGGATTTTTTTAAGGAGAACAAGGTTGAAAACAACTCTATTATTGAAAAGTTCCGAAAATATACATTCCCACTCAATGCTCTTTTGTTCTGAGAATTTAGTTCCAGTTGACTATATGAAAGGGCAAGGATGTTCCCTAAGGATAACACATTGATCTGAGTCTAAAGACACTCAGCCTCTAGCTCCCCACTGTCTGCCTGGGTGATCTAGTGAACTGTGTTCAGGGCTGCCTTTGTGTAGGCAGGAGCTGAGTGTTGACATGGGAGCAACCTTGTCTTCCTGCTCCAAAGACCTGAGGGTGAATCCTGGCTATGTCATCTCATGAAAATCATTTAATGTATGTAATTGCTCCTGGTTCTTAGTTTTCTTGACTGTAAAATAAGAAGGCTAACCCAATTAACTATGAGAATTGAAATAGATAATGTACACGAAAAGATAGCTGTATACTGGGAACTGTTCAAGTATTAATTATTATTTCCCCACTCACAAAAATGGAAGAAATTATCATAGTGACTAACATTTTATGGCACTTTTAGTGTGGAAAAGGTTTTTAATAACTAACACACGAGAGTATCATGCAAATAATTGAGATCATGGCTGGATATGAAACGAAAGGAGTGAGACTTTAATGAAAAGCATTAGCATTCTTTTCACAAAGAGTTTTGACATTGATTCATTCAGCAAATATTCATCAAGCTTCTACCTCATGCTGAGCACTAAATCGTGTCTTATTAAGTTTATTTAATATTATGACTACTATTAGCAAATAAACAAATAAATGAGTAAGTTTTATTGAGGACTTACTTAATGCTGAGTACTTTTAAGACACTTTACTTGTATTACCTATTTAATCCTCACAATGATTCTATGAGATAGATGAGATAGATGTTGTTATTCACCCCATTTTACAGATGAGGGCCCTGCCACAGAGAAGTTAATCAACTTTCTCAAGATCACACAGCTAGTAAATAGAAGAGCCTCAAGTCAAACCCAGATCTGGCACTTTTAGCCACTATGCTTACTTCTTTGCCCTTCCTTTCCATTTTACTTCATCACTCCATAGATCATTACAGAACTTTCCCAGTTAACGAAAGGGGGAATGGAAAGAAAATAAAACCTAAGCCATTTGGCTTCTTATTAAAAGCTGTAATACCAAAAGTTCTTGGGAGAGTTGAGATAATCATCAAAGTAAAAATTTGGTTTTATCTGTGGATTTAAACTATATTCCACCTTCCTGAAACTATGGATATTTAAGAGATTGCTATATTCAAAAGATGAATGGTGGTTTTTCTTCCTCCTTCTACCATGCTCAGGAAGCCCAGAGCCATACCTAGTGGGATACAGAGAAAAATTATGCTGTGTCTTTAAGTTCCCTCATGAAACCCACCAAAGTGAGATCAAGTTATAGTGAGTCAGTTGAAAGACATGAGAAGAAAAGGGAGCAGCGGGGGAGGTGGGAGAGCAGCATCCGGGCCTTTCTGCCCCACTGATCATTTGGAGGTCGGCTGGGACTCTTCCAGCCTGGCTGGTGGAGAGGCAGGGTTGCCCTCTCGTCCCCCTGACCTCAATCCTGAGTCAGTGCCCAACCTCCAGGAACTGTTGGGCCAGGGGTGACCTGCCAAATTCTCATACCCAGGCAGGGCTGGCTATACTCACCTCGGTAGGAGAACCACTCCATCCAGTGCTTAAAATCACGCAGGTTACAGTCACACTCCCAGGGGTTGTCCCCAACCTGCAGCAGCTGCAGGCTCACTAGGGGTTCAAATGTCAGCCGGTCCAGGTTCTGCAGGCGGTTGGAGCGCAGTGATAGTGAGCGTAGAGCTGGAAGTCTGTCAAAAAGGCCAGGGGGCAACTGGGCCAGGCCATTGATGGACAGATCCAGGTGGCGGAGCAGGGGCGAGTGCTGCAGCAGGTCCCTGTCCAGGGTCCTGATGCTGTTATTGCGCAGCTGCAGCTCCGTCAGATTCGTCAGGTCCCCAAAAATGGAGCGAGGCAGCTGGTCCAGGAAGTTGTTGGATAGGTCCAATCTCTGCAGGCTGGACAGATTGGCGAAAGCCCAGCTTGGCAGAGAACTCAGCTTGTTGTTCAAGAGCAAGAGGGTTCGGGTGGCAGCCGGCAAATCCGGGGGCACCATGGTGAGGCCTAGGCCACTGCAATCCACCTCTAGGCTTCTAGTGTCACACTTACAGGAAAAGGGGCAGGCAGAGAGGGCCTCCACAGCATACAGGGTAATCCAGCAGGTGATCCCTGGAGGGATGGGGGATAGGGGGTGGGTGGACAGGTGAAAAGAAAATGGCAGGCGGGGGTTACTGCCTCCTGCCTCTATTCCCTCCTCACTAGTTTATATCATAATGGCCTCTTGGCTTTATTTCCTTTGATCCAAGCCACAATCAATGTACAAACATTTATCGACCACATAAAAAGATAAGCTCTTCTGTATTAATGGACATCCCACGGCATCAGCAGGGCTCCTTGCCTCACAGCACATCTGACAAAGAAATCACTCTTAGAGTGTGATCCTGCAGAATGGATCCAGAGGACAAGCAATGCTGGTCCACAGAGATGCCTCAACTCGTGTGGCCTCCACAGTTGATCTTTGAAGCTTGGGCCCCACTGACACCACAGATGTTGACAAAATTAAGGACATAAGGATGTCAGAGAATCCTGCTCCCATGTTCCTCTCCCAGTGTCACTGCCAAGAGAAAGGTTCCCTTTCCAAAAGAAAATGGCCACACTGATGCTTCCATCCCCTCTGCATCCCCACTCCCAACCTGGAGCTTCACTAAGCTAATATATGCCATGCATGGAAGGAGTGCACAAAAGGACACTCCAACGCTGCCCCTACAACCTCTTAGTGTGTCAGATCTACATGAGTCCCACATCCAACATGGAGCTGGCAACCTAGTGTGAGTTCCAGCAGGAGCCCAGCCCACCCAGGGTTCACTCCAGAGGCCACTGTGCAAATGATGAGAATAAGATGCACAATTCCAATTCTATGTTGAAGAATACTTGGGCCTGAGCCACTGTGAATCATGGGGCCTAAGACTAGTTTATATTTATTCTCATTCTAAAGCCATCCATGCCCATAACTTGAGCTCCTGTTTCTTAGGGCTGCAGGATAGCATTTCTGCAAGACAGATCCTTTAGCAGCACACCTTTCATGGCCCCATGTTTTTCCCAGGACCCTCTGAGTAGCAAGCACTGGGCCCAGCCTGCAGAAGGGCTGGTGGGCTGGGGATGGGGAGAGTACTCAGAGAACAATCACAACACGCAGCTCATTCTATTGTCCAACAGCCCTTGATAAGAGTGACTGCAGAACCCCCTTAACTGTCCTCCTGAGTATCAGAGAAACCTGCTCACTATGAAAGAGAAAAGGGATGAGCTCAAAATAGCTCAGCTGCACCCAGTCAGTCCCACCAAGCCCACAGAAAGGACGCCAGCCAGAGAGATTATGGCCATGTTCAGACTAAGCCCATGACCCAGTTGACCCCACCCAGAGAAGCTGTAGCCACCCCAACCTGGGTGCACAGATGGGATGGTCTGAGTCTGTTCTGGTAGGTGTCTTGTTGTCTGGTGTCCCAAAGGGCAGAATTGGAAGGAACACGATGGGGCTGTATCCCTCCTCTGCCTGGAGGATCAATGACAGCTGAAAGCCACACTGCAAGGCTGACACCTGAGCCTCTTTGTTCTTGAGGGGAAATGAACACAGGCATGGCATGGGAGCCAACCAGAGACCCTTCCTGGCCATGTAGGGGCACCTGCTGCTACTTCTCCCCCTCTTACCCCTCTAAGCCCATCTGCTGCCAGGTCAGCCTGCCCCACACTGCCCCCCTCCATGCTATTTGAAAATCAACATTCTTCCGACTTCACTTTCCTTAGAAAAAAACTTCAACTCATCCAGCTGCCCTCTCAAAATTTCCATATAACCAGAAGCCACTATTCCCCCACCCCCAAGAAATTCAGAGTGACATAAAACCCTAGTGACAAAAAAACAATCCTGTATTGTGAAGTGCTGAGTGGTTCTAGAATGAGGTTGAAAGGGGATCTGAGTTCTTGGGAATGAGCCGCTCTCACATGGTGAATAATTCAGGCTGTTTGTGTTGTGGGGCAGCCGCATGACAAGGCCGATCATGCAAGGGGAGAAGTCAGACAGAATAATGTCCCTCAGGACCGTTTCTCACCTCTTACCACATAGCCTGGGGCAAACCGGTCCTCACTGACCTTGTCCCTTTACCTCACATAAAAAGAATTCTCGGGCTCCTTTCACCCTGACAATTTTGGAAGTTTCCTGATGGATTCCCTTATGGGAAATGGAGAGGCCTTGTTTTCTCACACACAGAAGAAGGGGTTGAAGCCAATCCCTAAAGTCCTTTCCAGCACCACATCCCAAGAACCCACTAGTTCCTTCCATTTCAGAGCTGGGAAAGCGGAGGCATAAGGGAGGTCTCCAGGTTCAGTCAGCAGATGGTCCAGGCAAGACAAGAGGTAGGCTAACCATTAGGGCAAGAGGGCTCACACACACTAGGACCACTGGGGGTGTGGGGTGCACTTCCTGGGTTCAGGAACAGACCGACTTAGGGAGACAGAACCACCTGTCATGGCCTCCAGCTACTGATCTAACTGCCAGGGCTCTGAGCAGCGACTATTTCTTTAGCTGACACAGATGCCAGTAGAGGGTAAGCCAGGCCTTGGGTCTCCTGGGAAGATCTGTCTCAGACCTTCCTGCAGCCCAGATGCATCGCTGTGAGCCAAGCCTGCCCCACTGCCTGGACCCTTATCCCACCCTACCATACTCACAGGAAATCTGCCTCCAGTGCAGGGCCAGCCTGGTCCTCTGCTTGGGGCCACTGCCCAGTGCCAGCATGGTGAATGGCTTGGCTCTCACAGCCCTGGACCTCTGGGGACAGAGGAGCCCCTTGGTATGTGCTACCTGTCAGTCCTGAGAGAGAGAGAGAGAGAGAGAGAGAGAGAGACCTGAGTGGAAGCAGGCATTTGAGGCCCATCCAGCCAGGGGTTAGGGAGAGGGCCCCGGTATCTCTTTACACTCCTTGTCATTCCCTCTCTTGTTCTCAGCTATAACTCCCTGGGTGCGGGTCAGAAGAGGACTGAGTGGTCAGAGAAGCCAGGAGACCTTCACCCTCCCTTGGGTTGACTGGAGGTGGCATGGGGGGGCAGGCTCAGGCTTCCCCAGGAGCCTTCAGTCTCAGGCCCAGTGCTGAGCTCTGGACTGTGAGATGTAAGAATTGCCCCAGACTCTCCCCAGTGTCCCCGCCCTCAGCCTCCCCCTGCCTCTTTGTTGCCTCTCTGGGATGTTGATCTCTAAGATATTTTCAGAGCCATATGGCCTCCTCTGTGTCTGAGCTTTTCCATTCACAGTGGGGAAAGTGAGAGACATCTCTGCTAAGTAAGCAGAGTGAGGCCACAGACCACACTGTTCATAGTCCCGCGGCAGCTCTTACCATGGCCCCCAAGGAGGCAGAGAGCAGGCCCTCCGCAGACTCTGCCGCTGGGTCAGACAGGCCTTCTGCAGACTCTGCCTGCTCCCCCTCCACCTTCGCCTGAGAAGTGAGTCCCAGTGCTTGTCTTCTGCCCGCCGGTCTATAATAGACTCACCAGCTCAGGGGTTCATGCTGCAGCAGCTGCTCGTGCAGGAGACAGAGATACAAAGGAGAGGGTGAGATTGTAGACCAGAAGGAGCAGGGCAGGGGGTGCAGAAGCTGGTTTCTCTTCCAGCGAGGACTCACCCTTTCTAGGATCTCGAGGACCTTCCCTGCCTTAACCCAATGACCTGTAAGTGGGACACTAGCCGTCCTCTGGTCCCCATTTCCTTCTGGATATGGCCAAGGGCCCTTAGATGGAGCCCAGAGCCTCCCATCAGATGGTGTGAAAGGGGACTGTGGTGGTTGCCACTACTGCTGGCACAGGGAAGGGTGGAGAATGGGATGGGGGAGGGGAGACTGCCGACAGCACAGCCCCCTCCTGCTCCTAAAGGCACTGTCCTGTCAGCTTTCTGTCCCTGGCTGGCTTCTGGAGTTCAACCTTCCTTGGTTGCCTGATTCACCCCTGGGTGATTTCTGGTTGCAGCACCCCTCTTTCCCCTCCCACAAGCCTGGTTAATTCTGGGAGCCTTAGGAGCCAGTGGCAGAGTTAAGCAGACAGCTGAGGAGGTGGAAAGAGCTGCTGGAAAACTAGCGAATTCAGCTCTGAAATCTTGGGTGAAGCGGGGTTTCCCTCAGGCATTTAGGGTCCTGCTGCAGCTCCTGGTGTCTCTCATCGCCTCTCCCCCACCCCCTTGGTTACAGCTGTCTCCCAGAGGGCGGCAGAACCCACTTAGAACACAGCAGCCCCCACGGGACCTTCAGCTGTGCTCCCAGCAAGGGCAGCCCGCTGAGGAGGGGGAGGGGCTCTGTCTGCTCTCAGCTTGTCTTTCCTCTCCAGCCCCAGCCACATCAGGAAGGCTCCTGGTTATGAAGGCCGTGCAGGGGCTGGCAGAGTGTGTCCCCAAAACTGGGCTCAGACGTGGGGTGTGAGGAGCATCCCAGTCTCCACACTGCTTCCTGGATGGATCCCCAGGCCTGGGCTGAGGCGTGGGGGAGATGATCAGAGTAGCTCAGGTGTCGTTCTCCAGCTGCTCTCCTAGAGCCAGGCCCCAGCACCATCCTGGCTCAGACACCCAGTCAGGCAGGGCTCTGGGTTCAAATCCCTGTCAGGTCATCCCCTAGCTGTGCTACCTTAAACAAACAGCATCAACTCTCTGGGCCTCGGTTATCTTAGCTCTAAAAGTGATGACAGTAATACTTAATGGGTGGAATATTTATGAGGATCAGTCTAATTAAGGGAGGAGAATTAACATTAACTATATTTAGTACACAAATTACCTAAGAAGATAATTCAGGTGAATACACCCAACTTGGACTTAAACTCTTGATAGATGTGAGGAAATACCAGCAGCTTGCCACAGGTCTATGAAACATCTCTTTCCTGATCCCACAAACCTCACACATGGGCCTACTTCTCTATTCCTGAGCACATGGCTGCATTCCTGAGTCTGCGCCAGGACTGTGGACCATCATGATGCTCACTGCAGGGTGTGTTCACACACACAGCCTTCGCTGACCTCCATCACAGGCAGCAGTGCACACCCCCTGTGGCCCCCAGAACAATGTCCTACACCAGCAAGAACCTTCATACCAAGAGCTCACAGCACCCACACTATATTAGGCAGGTCAGCGGCCACCCAAGGCAAGGAGACAATGGCCAACTTGCTCAAGGTTATACAGTAAGTCAGGGATAGAATCACAGGCCTCTGAGCCTGGCTGCTCATCCACTCCTCGGTGACTGTCACCCAGCATGGCCCCTGTGGGAAGACACTTATGTGTGCACAAAGCAGGATGCACACAGGCTCCCAGACACGTGCTTGGAGCTCCCAACACAGCACATGATGCAAACACAAACCCAGAGAGTCACGCAGTTAGGCACGTGCTAACACACGCACACGTGTGCACACGTGTACGCCCTGCTGGTGGCCCCCCAGCACTCCTCAGATCCAACATTCCGGCGGAAGAGTAAGACACCTGGAAGTTCCCAAAACCTCCCAGCAGACAGGTGTACAGGGACACCTCCAGTCTGGAAGTAAGATCTAAAGCAAACCCTTACAAGGCTGTCCCTAATCCAGGACGTGTTCTCTGCTCAGACCCACACAGACCTGGGTTCCCAATCCAGCCTTCTGCTCCCACTCTATCCTGTTTCCTGCAGGGAGGCAGGTGGCAGAGAACCCCCCTCATCTGAGCCCAGGCCCTATTTCCACCTGAGCCTCCTCTTTCAAGCCGGCTTCCCATTCCACCCCCTCCAACCTTCCCGAGACTCTGTGTCCCCCAGAAGTGAGCCAAGGAGTTGACCAGTAAGCAGCACTCAGTGGAGATGGTGGGCCTGAGTGCAGGTCCTGATGCCGTATCCCCTGCCTTGAATGATGTCACGTATGAAGCGAACCAGGCAAGTCGCCAAGATGTAGAGCCACAGGGGGCACCTTGCAACGTTGACCCTGGTATCTCTGGAGAAATGTGATAGAAACAAGGCCCCCAGATTCATGGGGGGAGCTGTGTTCCCTGGAGAGATGACCCTGCCTCCTGGGCAGGAGAGCAGTGACCCTTAGGGAGATATGGGCTTGAGCCCAGCACTTCCTATCTCCGTGGCCCTCTGCCCACCAGCTCACCTCCAATCAAAAGACCCCTTCCCACTCCCAGAAGTATCCAGCCTCATTAGGAAGGAAATGACCTACATTAGGAAGCTTGGAGAGCAGCTGCTTCAGCAGGTGCTGGCCGGCTGCTGGAATAAATTAACGCCATCTGGGCGGGCAGTCCCCACCCAAGGTAGAAAATGGGAGATGGAGAGAGAGTCAGGGGGTCCTGCCAACAAGACATCCTGCCTGAAGTCCCACAGCCTTGTGGCTCTGGAAGCTGGACCTGCTCCTAGTCCTCATGGTCCCAGAGACAGAGATACGAGAGAAAAGGGGTGGCCCCGCAGGGACTCTGGGCCTCCTTCAATGGGTTTTGCTGGGAGAACCAGGATTGGAGGATGGGGCTGAGGAGCTAAAAGCAGTCAAGTGGGGAACCCCCTGAGAACCAGAAATACGGGGCTGTGTGTGCCAACCCTTTGCTACTCAGTTTGGTCCACGGACTGGCAGCATGAGCTCACCCAGGAACATCTTAGAAATGCAGAATCTTGGGCCCCGCCCTGGCCAACTGAATCAGAATCAACATTTTATCAAGATGCAGACAGTTTGTATGCATATTTAAGTTCCAGAAGCCCGGGACTAGATCATTTCTCTCCTAGCAGACCGTGGCACCTCCAGGAGGCCACACTGGTCAGTCTCGGCACCAGCCAAGGAGTGGCAGTGACCTGGGCAGAATGGGCACGGTACTGACATTGGAACCTCCTTCCAGAAGCCTCTGTATTGGGAGAAGCCATTATCATAGCCACAAACACCTGTGTGTGGGGTTCTTAGTCCTTATAACAACTCTCTGAGGTTAGTATTACTATTAACACCATTTTGTAGATGGGATAAACCGAGGCAGGAGAAATTAAGTAAATCCCACAGGTTAGGTAACAGAAGAATGCAGCTTTGGGCCCAAGCAAGCGGTCTGTGACAAAGCTGCTAACTCAGCTTCCTTTACAGGCATCTAGGTCTGTTCTGTTCCTGATCTGCTGACACATGGTGGTTCCTGGTATAGGAAGGAAAGGCAGAAAAAAGGAGACATGACCTTTCATTTGTACTGCACTGCACAGTTTACAGGTGTTTCCTCATTCACCCTCTCACTGGGGCTGAGGAGACAGGTGTCCTTACCCCTCCTCCAAACTGTGCCATGCTTGACTGAGATGCAAGCCGGGTCCTCCCAACGGCCACCCTCTGCCCAGAAATGTCACAGATGCAGCAGGGAAAAGCCCCCCGGGAGGCCAAGACCTGGTCAGGGGAGTAGAGGGGGCTTTTTTGAAACCCTTCTGGTGGAGGGTAAGTGCTGAGGTGAGGAGGGTGGGCTGGGAGCTGCAGAGAAGCCGGAGGTGGGGAGGTAGTGATAGAACAGGAGGCAGCAGTAAGAGCAGAAGGTTCCACGTGCTCCTGCCGAGCTGAGTGGGTGAGGCATCCCCTGGAGACTGAGGGTGGGATCTGCTTCTGGTGGGGGTGGGGGGGTGCCTCACCTCGGCCCCCAGGCGAGGAGCAGACTGCCTTGCTCTCATTCTCTGCAAGCACTCAGATTAGGGTGGTGCTGAGCCCTGACCTCTCTGGGCCTCTGCCTCAGAAGTGGTCTCATACACCAGCTAGAAAACGCCAACAAACCCACCACGGGCCGGGCGCTTACACCCTTCCTCTGGTACTTCTACACGTCCATCCCCTCAAGGCAAGTATCCCAGCCACACAGCCTACTGTGCCTTGACCTGGGGGTTTCTGACCCCTGCGACGGCTTGCTGGCCCTGTTGCGTGTGCCCTCCCTGGTATCTCCCTTTGATCAAAGGGCCCTGACTCAGAACAAGGGTCCCTGTCAGCACCAGACTCATGGACCCTTGAAGCAGAAAGGGCCTTTGCAGTCTCCTCCACATATCCTTTGTTCTGCAGAGAGGTGAAGGCCACAGACTAGTGAGAAGCAGGGCTGAGATTGGAGCCATGTCTTGGGGCTGCAAGGACAGCATCCTCTCCACCCCAGGAGGGCAGAGAGGAACCTGGATGACAGGGCTGAGCCCTAAGTGGCGGGGACCTTCCGGAGGGCTCTCCACCTGCTGCATCAGTCTGGCCCTTTCAGGAAACACTCTCTATCTCTTCCCTGCCCTTCATCCCCCATAATACACACTGTCCAGGTGGCACAGACATGGGCTTGGAACAGACAAACCCCCCTAGTTCATTTTAAAATGCATGCCCTGTTCTCACCCCCAGCTTTCTGCACCTGGTTTCCTTGTCAAACATTCCCAATCCCAAACAGACCCTCTGGGAAGTGGAACAGTAAAGCCCCCAAGTCACTCCTTGTGGGAGCCACACTCCCATGTGAATGAGCTACAGAGTCACTGTGGCCATGGATCTGGGCTCAGGGCTGGGCTGGTGGGAGCTGAGGAGGCCTGAGCTGGGGGTAGAAGGAAGGAGGCCCTAAGAGAAGAGAGACTACCTCTGCTCGAACTCCTCTTCTCCCTGCCCCATAGCTCCCCAGATACCCCAAAATTGCATCAACTCCCCTGCCCCCTCCTCACACTGCCCACTCATCCCAAAGCAGCCCCAACACAGCTCCCCCCCAGCCCCCCACACACACACCCCGCTTTGGTGCCTGGAAAATGGAACAAGGTTTGCTCATTCGAGCCCCAGACACAGCTTCCAGCCAAACCCCAAAGAAACCAGATCGGTTGCTTAAGAACCCTCCCTCCTTCTCCTGCCACCCCCGGCTGGCTTTCCTGGTCTCCCTCTTTGGCAGTGCCAGAGACTGCCAGCGGGGAGGTGGGGTGGGAAGAGCAGGAAGCGGCTGTGGGTTTCCCTCCAGGCTGGACTTCCCCCGCCCGTCTCCACGTGCTCAGCTTCCCCCTCCCCCAGCCAATGTAGTTATCTAAGCTGCAGACTGTCAATCTGAGTCACAGAGAGGTGATGCCCAACATGCTCTGACAGCCAGGTGCCAACCTCACCACCATCACCCCCAGAAATGTGGACTGCACAGCTCAGGGAGAAGACAAAGCAGTTGACTGGAACTGAGCTAGGAGATTGGGACTCCTGGTGAGACCCCTTCTCTCAGCATTGATAAAATGGGCCTTGGGGCTGCTAGAGTGGCTGTCCTGCTCCAACTCAGGGTTTCCACGCCCCCACTGGGTCAAGAAGTCAAGTAGGCATGGCCTGGCTGTAGACCACCCACTTCCTCTAAGCCGGTCTACAACCCCCACTAAGCCTCAGTGGACTAGGAGCAAGGCCTCAGGCTCGCCAAGAAAAACTGCAGGTTTCTTCTCCCTCATCCGCTCCCAGCCACGCCTCCACTAAGGCGGCTACCCCCAGTTATACGAACCTGGAACCTGGACCCATGTCCAGCCAGGAGTGACTCCCCGCAGCCTTGTCCAAAGACAGCTGCCCGAATGCCACGACCCCACACTGAGGGCATCCTAGAAAGAGGCCGGGCCCCTGAGATCTATTTCCATGTCTCAGCGCAGTCCTCCAGGCTGCCACCCCTATCCTGAGCCATGCTCTGTACCAGCCCTGTCACTAGCACCTCCTTTCCCACAGCACCCAATTTCCTCAGGCTGTCTGCTGAGCCGGGCATGCAGATAGCACAGGGCTCTTGGCTGGCTGGCTCTCCCCCTGCCACAGGAATTGGCTTCCATGCCACACAGGCCTGACACCTGGCATGGGCACTGCCCTCCTCCCCCCTGTCCTTCCCTAGCTTCCCCCACCCCAGCAGAATTCTAGCTCACATCCCCAACACAGTGAGGTCAAAGTTCCCTGTGTCCTGTATCTTTGGGCTGTCCAGATGTCGGATCTTGAGCACTTTCCCCTGGCCTATCGACTGCCCCCAAGCAGAAGGTGGCAGCAGCTATCTGTTCAGGGCAAAGAGACCCAGCAAAAGCAGGACCCAGTCCCCATGCGCAGCCAGCCTGCACCCCCACCAACCCTCCATCCCTTCCCACCAGCGCATAGCACTCACCGTTTTTCACCCTGACCTCGAGCTCCTTAAATCAAGTAGCTCTGAACCGTCCAATGAGCCCCTCCTGGGATTCCCGGAGAAATCCACACAACACTGCCAAGCAGAGCACAGTGGACACTGCGTCTCCCATCCACCGGGAGCGGAGCGGGGACCTGACGCGCAGCGCACAGCACGGGGGAGAAGGAATGCCTGCTGCCGCCGCTGCCAAGGGGACGGGGCTGCTGGGTCAATAACAAACTGAGAAGGAAAGAGGGAGGGACAGAGGGAGATGGGAGAAAGGAAGAAAGGGGAGAGGAGGAGAGAGCACGCGTGTGCGCCCGAGCAAAGAGACGGAGCAATGGAGTGACAGCTGGGGGTACATCTGTGATGACAGCGACAGTAGCACACACAGGCGAAGGCGCGCGCACACAGGCACACACACACACCAGAGGCGCTCACGGCCGGGAGGGCAGCGCTCACCCTTGAAATGCTCACATTTCAGTGGGAAGAAAAGGCCTGTGGATTAGTCGATCCCAACTCCGGGGAGGAGGAACGCTGTTTTACCAGGCACCTCCATCTTCCTTCCCCAAGCTCCTGCAGGCTCTCTCCGCCTCTCGCCGCGCCCCTCCTCAGCCTCTCTCCCCTCTCTACCTTGCCCTTTGCGGGAAGAGGGGCAGGAGCCAGGGCAGAGAGGTCCCCTGGGAAGCTGGGTCTGTCCCCTGTTCAAAGACAAATGGGGCAATATCTCCCATTCTGCCTGTGGAGAAGGAAAAACTGAACCCTTCTCTCAGTCAAAGGGGGAGTTATTTCAGACAGGGTAATTGAAGGGGCTCATAGGGGGTCCGTCTGCCTGTCCACAGCCCTCAAAAGGAGCCCTGAGCCTCACAGAGTCAGGGTCACACAGTTAAACAAAGGTCACTGAGCCTCAACTGGCCGCAGACCCAGGCTACTCAGGGGAGCAAAATGCCAGGGCCAGCAGGCTGGGAGCCCCAGGACCTGCTGGCACTGGTGGGCATGTTGTTTGTGGGGCCCTGGGGTGAGCCTTAGAGGGACAGCGAGCAAATGCAGCCCTTGCCTCACCAGGCTTGGCTTCCCTGGGCTCCTTACTCTTATCTACATGGGATAGGCATGTGAAGGGAAGGCTGGTATTCAAGAACTCAGAGACCTCTTTACGAACCAATCAGCACAAAGACTTTGGAGAAACCGATATTCCAAGAGATGGCCAGTGTTTGATCCAAATGCAAAGGGAGCTAAGCCAGACGAGGAGCCCAGCTGGTGCACCAGCCCCTAAATGACCCTTTCTTGCAGTTCTTAAAACCAGCCTGGCACCTTGATGGCAGATAGTGTGGCATGTCGGCAAGATGTCAGGTGTGTCCCAGTGTCCCTTTTCCATTCTGTCTGCTTTCCTGGGAGATTCACCACCTTCAGGACTGGATGCAGGCTGGGAAAGCCCCTTGACTCAGAACAACCCTGAGATGACACTTCCGCACCTGTCTTTCTGTCTGCTCTGCTGCATGACACAGCAGTGGAGGGCTCGGGCTACTTCCCAGGAGGAAGGAGCATCTTTTACCTCCCAAGAAATTGTTGCCTCTCACCTACACAGATGTCACATACATTCTGCCCTTCAAGTAAAATTCTCCCACCTACCCCTAAACACACTTCGCACTTCCCAGCCCCAAAAGCGTGTCCTTCTCTGAGGCTGGAATGCTCTCCTGAAAAACCAACCAGAACATCACCTCCTCTGTGAAGTTTCCCTGGTTAGCTCATGGACTTGACCTTCTCTTTCTCTGGTATTTGGCCTTTCTTTGGCCTCCCTGTGGTTACCAAAAAAAAATGTACAGCAGCTCTCCTCTTGGTTTGCCTGCTTTCCTACACGGTGAGCAGTTCCAGAAGGGGGCCTCTGCCTCACCCAGCCCAGTGCTGAATGAGGAATGGGAGGGAAGAAGGAGCCCAAGCCTGGGCATCAGGGGACTCAGAATCTAGACTCTGCTGCTCACTAACTAGCTAGCAGCTAGTTAATTGCATGGCAGCCCAGGGCCCCAGTTTCCTGCCTGTAGAAGAGGGAGGTAGAGATCTCGGGTCTCCTTCCCAGCAGTGGCACTCTGTGACCTAATACTCACTGAGTGCCTGCAGACTCCCCAGCTCGTGTTAGAAAAGGCTGCCCCTCCTAACTGTGCAGCTCTCCACCCAGTTACACACAGTCTGTGGGCTGGGTTATCCAGGCACAGGAGGAGGAAGGGTGAAGTAGCTATGAGAGCGAGGGGGTGGAAGATGATGCTTCTGACTCCTCCGGAGCACGGCCCCTGACAGGGATCAGGTCTCTGTGTGTGCACAGGTGTGCATGAGCATGTGCGTGTACAGCTGTTTTGTTTTGCCTTCTGTGATGACAAAGTAGCACCCAGGTGACAGCCAGGATGCAGAGCAAAGAGGTTCATCTTGATAAGCCGTCTGCCGCCTGTGGCCTTATTGAGGTTCTTTGTTAGGCTGTCTGCCAGCCAAGGAGATCTTAAAGAAAAGCTGCTTTGGAGGAATGCATGAGATCATTGTGGAGAAGCAGGTGAAAGAAGGCAGGGAGAGGGACAGGCCCAGCTAGTGCCAGGAGATGGGGGTCTGATTTCTCCCCTGTCAGGTTGTGGTAGGTCCCTGGGGACCAAGGGCAGGGTCTAAAACAAGGACACACATGCAGGATGGGCGAAAGCTACCCCCAAAAGCTGAGTGCTTGACATTCCCCGGGCCCCTTTGCTTGGATTTCTCTCTTCACCACAAGTTTTGACCCTGCCTGCAAACGGCATCGCGAGGTATCATCTTCTGCACACAGTAGGCTTATTTGGAGGGGCTGGGCAGAGGGCAACCAGCCTGATGCTTCCCAGGTGAAGGTCCACTGAGGGTCTGACAATAGCACCTGAGAAGCCAAGCGACTGGAACAGGAATCTGAGCCACCCTGACACGTCTCCCAGGAAAGGAGTAGGGGCTTTCTCAGTGTCTGGAGTGGAAAAGCACAATTTGGGTTGTGAGGAAGCAATTTAACAGAAGGATTTAAAATGATTAAAGCCAAGGGGTGCAGGCCATTAGGTATGGCAGAACACAGCTGATTTGTTGTTAAGGACGTTCCCTTGCACCTCACCACCTTCCCCATTCCATATCAGCCAGCACCTAACATGAGGAAGTTCTTTGCGACTCATCTAAATTCCCTGTTTCTTAGCAGATTTCCTCCTGAGTCTTCAAGGGAATCCGAGCACAGCTAAGTCTCTAAGATCTCAAGTCAAGCATCTGTAAGAGGACAGGGTTCTGTACGGGAGGAAAGAGTTCAGCAAGGTCTCAAACCCTAGGACGGAGAGATCTTGTAGAATTTGCTTCCCAGTTAAGGGGCTGACTCAGTGGAATTCACAAGTATTTATTTAGCTCAAAAAACATGCATTACACTCCACTATGTGCTAGGTATTATTCTAGGCGCTAGGGATAAGAACTAAACTCCCTTACCTACTATTAACCCCTATTCTACTAGGATGAGACAGACAATAAATGAGGATAAAATAAATAAACCATGTTGCTTAGGAAATAAAGTGATGAGATAGAGAATGAATGGAGAAGGGGAGAACTGCTCTTTCTGGGAAGGTTGGGAAAGGCCTAAGAGGTGATATTTGGGCTGAGGTCTGATGACCAGAAGGAGCCAGCTATGGGAAGTGCTAGAGAAGAGCCTTCCAAGAAGAGAGAACAGCCAAAGCAAATGCCCAGGAGTGGGAACCAGCTCAGCAAGTTTGAGAGAGAAAGTGATTCCTGTTGAAATCAGAGACTCAGCAGGGCCAGCTCCTTAGGATCTTGTAGGCAACATTACAAAGGAGTTTAGGTTTTGTTCAAAGAGCAGTGGGAAGACACTGCAAGGTTTGTTTGAAGCAAGGAAGTGAAGTAATTCAATCTCCAGAAAGATCGCTCTCATGACCATGTGAAGAAAGTGGATCACGGAGGGCAAGGAAACCACTTAGGGGTCTATTTGCATTAATCCAAGTGAGAGAGATGATGGTTTTTTCCATGGTAGTAGCTGTGGAGGGGAAGAGAAGTGGAGAGGTTTATGAAGTTTTGGAATAAAGTCTGCAGAACTTGGATGCAATGAGGGAAAATGATAACAATTAGGTAGAGAATGTGCTCCCCAAAAGGGAAACCTCAAGAAGGGTCAGGTTTGGGGAGGAAAAGCCAGAGTTAGGTTTTGAACGTGTAAAGTTTGAAGCGCCTATTGATGACTCAAATGAAGATGTCAGCAGGTAGCTGTCTTAAGCACCACAAAGGATACCCAGAGCTTGCCTCGAAAGAGCTTATGGCTCAGCTGTGAGATGGAACCTAGTGAGGGAGAATCTGTTGTGTGCCCCACTCTTACCATTTCTACTCAAGAGCCTCAAAAACCTGTTTTATTAGAGAAGAATTAACCCCACCCTCTCAAGACTCCCTCTGTTAGAATCACAGAATTTCTTCCAGCTCAGAAATGTCATCATTCTATGAGACTTGGCACTGAGCAATTGGCAGAGAAGCAGAGCCTCTCTCCAGGAATAGTCTGAGAGCTATTTGACCACGGAGGCCAAGGACAGCGATAAACAAGCTTTCCTAAATCCCAGAGAGCTGATCATTCTAAGCATTAGTGTGACTCCTGTCTGAGAATTTTTAGAAGGTTCCTCCTCTTTCATTCAACCTTTTTCTACAGGTGAAAGAAGTCTGTCTAAAATGGATATCAAAGGCAATCTTAAAAGAAAGATTAAGGGGGAGTGACTGAGGGGCCACCTCAGCCTCTCTCAGAGAGAAATGTGAGAGTGAGGAGGGGACCTGGCAACCAGAGCTGGGCTCCAGTTCTCCCCTTACCTGCTGATCACTCCTGCTGTGTCTGTGTCTCTGGTCTTTGTCATGAAGAAGTAGGTCTGCCTGTCCCCTTCCCAAGGCCACTATTTTTAGCCACCTGGACCTTGAAGCAACAAAGAATCCCCATAGAACTCAAATGTTTTCATATCCCAGGACCTTATCAAGACTTCCAGCCACAGGGTTGCCTGAGACGGCAAGGGAAGAGAGAGGCCTCTCAGGGCCTTGGTGTATTCATCTGTAAATGGGAATAAGCTCTAATGCTGCATTATTCAACATGGTGGCCACCAGCCTTATGTAGCTATTTAAATTTAAAGTTAAATAAAAAATTTAAGATTCAGGTTCTCAATCCTCAATCACAGTAGCCACACCTCAAGGGCCTAATAGCCACATGTGACTAGTGGCTACTATAGGGGACAGTGCAGATCTAAAACAGCTCCATCATCTCAGAAAGTTCAATCAGATAGTGACATTTTATAATAGTAGTTCTTAAAATATGGCCCCTGGACCAGCAGCATCAGCATCACCTGGGGGCACTTTAGAAGTACATATTCCCAGGCCCCAACCCAGACCTACTGAATGAGAAACTCTGGGGACGAAGTTTTAATAAACCTTCCAGATGATTCTGATGCATACTAAGGTTTGAAAATCAAGGCTCTAAGTCCAGCCCTTCCCTGGTGTCTGTCTGTCTGTCTGTCTGTCTGTCTCTCTCTCTCTCTCTCTCTCTCTCATCAAATTTCTCTAGGATCATTTCATATTGAAAACACAAAAGGATACAATTCTGTATCTCTGTGCCATACTGGAACTCCAGTCCATTTTTGAAGAGCTAGCTGAGTCTCAGGAAGTCAGAATGATTGTAATGGAAAAATCTCTCCAATGAATGGCCATTGGGATGACCAGAATGTTTCATAAAAACAGCATAATGGCTAGGAACCCAGATGCATTCCCATTCTACAGATGAGGGGAACTGAAGAGTGGGCGAGTGCTTGCCTCTCAGCTTCTTCCTGAGCTCTAGGACTGAGTCAGACCTAAAGAGTAGAGAGTTTAAGAGCCTCAGGACAGACCCAGTGAATCCTGGTTCTGTATTTAGGGGCCAGGTGACTTGAGCAAGCCATATAATCCCTGTAAGCTTTTATTTCCTCAGCTGTGAAGTCTGAATAATAATAGAACTGGTCTGCTGTGTGGATGAAACAAGCTCATGGATGTAAAGTTCCCTGGCACTCAACACATTTTCAGTATTATTATACCAGGCAGTAGGAAGTTGGCCTAGTTTTTAAAAATTTTTTTCTTTTCAATATAAGATGCCTTTTCTTTCTATTCTTTGGCCCCAAATTTCTCTTAGGATGTGAGCACCAGCATGCATGCTCTATGCTTATTTGGGAACCAAAGAGGTATGGGTGGCCCTTGTAAGTGGTGTCATCAAAAGAGTAGTTTTTGCAGACTGGTAGAGTCTCTAACTTTCTGGAGCCTACCTGCAAGCCTGAGTAAATGGTAAATCTGATTATAACTCTGGGCAGAATGGGGAGACCCTAGACAGAAATTGAGTACAAGAGAGGTTGTTACATTGTTATGTCAGGCTGGAAATCTAGGTGGCGCCAGGAGTTATCCAACCCCCAGTGGTCGTGAATTCCAGTCCCACCACTTTGGGTCACATGACTTCAAACAAATGTCTCTCTCTACCTCTTTTTTCCATCTGTGGGAAAGGAGAGAATGGTCTGCCCAGTGCACCTGCCTTGAGTTCCCCAGGATCCAAGGAAGAATACCGTCTTCATTGTTCGCCAGAATTCAGGCCTTTTGGACCATTTTCTGGTATCCTCTGCTGTGGAGAGACAGAAGCTGCCAGTCTCTCTTCTGTTCTCCTCAGGAGCCTCAGTTCGCACTCTGCCATCTGACTCAGATCTCCCCATCCCTTCTCCGCCCGGGTGCTATCTCTCCCCTCCATTCCTGCCGATGCACCTCCTCTCTTTAAGTCGAATCTATTTTTTCTCTCACCTTCTCTTCCCTCCCACCATCCCCCTCCCCCAAAACACACTCATGGTCCTACCCTCCCTCTTCCTGCTTCCTGCAGTGGTGGGCATCCAAATGAGGCTGGAGTTCCTGCAGCGCATGTTTTGGGCAGCCACACAGCAGGTGGGTGTGATGGTGACAGGGCTAGGTATGGGCCAGAGGACTCGCCAACATTCCCGTGGTGAGGAGGGGCTGCTGCTCTCAGACGCGCTCTCTCAGCTGCCCCACTGCCTCTCGGGCCACCTCCTGGGTCCTCTGTCGGCTCTCCTGGATAATCTCCTTCTCTGTTGTTCTCAGCTCCCCGTGCCTCTGCCAGTGGCTTCAGTCTCTGGTCCAGCCTTCCCTACCCAGTGCTCTCTCTCAGCTTAGACCTGGGACAAAGGGCAAGACACAGCATCCCCTTTGGGCCTGGCCTGTCTTTCACTACGTCTCTGCTGCCCCAAAGCCCCCTGCACAGCCTCCCCACAGGGCAGAGTAAGGATACTACTCGCCTCAGCCCCTCCGGTCAAGATTCAAGCTGTGGTTGTGGCCTGTTCATTCCTTCCCATCATTATTCAAGGACTACCTCACCACAGCCCTTCCTTTCCAGGCTCTGCTCCCCAGAGCCCTCAGACTCAGGCTCTTCCAGGCTTCCTAGGGCTCCTCCGGCCCCAAATCTGCCCCCACAGCAATGAGCCTTCTCTGCTTCATGGTCCCCATTCACTTGTTGCTTCGTCCTCACTTCGAGCAAGTTCAGGGAACCAGAGAACAAAGATGGAAGGGATGGCTGGGGGAAGAAGCAGCAGCCCAGTAGCCTGAGGTCAGCCCCCACGTCATGCAGGATGACAAAGAACAGTAAAAAGCCTCCCGGGAGGCTTCCAGTGATGCGACTGACCTTCTCTCTTCACCCACAGCTGCAGGGGCATGGCTCTCTCAGAGGGGGCTGACCCTGTGTGCTCTGGCTGCTGCCATCCAGCAAGGGTCCTGCTTCAGTGTCCTCCCCACATGAAAACACACCAAATCAAATACATACATGCACACCCCCCCACATACATACCATATATGCACACATATTCATGCCACACACCACATACCCTACACATGCCGCATACACAGATGCACATCAAACATGTATACCATACATACACATACATGCATACATACCACAAGTATGTCCCAAACACACATCGACCAGCCCCTGCACATAAGCAAACAACACAAATGTACCACACACAGCACTCGGACACGCTCACACGCCACGGATCTGCTATATAGGCACGCCGGCACACACGATGTACCGTTTCTCCTCTCCTTCCAGTGCGGGGCCGTGGGTGAGCCATGCCCAAGGAGCTGCCAGGACAGTGTAAGTTCCTCCCCAGTGTGAAGAGGGCAGAAGGTGGACGCCGTGGGCCCCTCGACCACTCCCTCTTGGTGGGCCGCCTCCCTCCTTCCCAGATGCCCTCCTTCCCTGCAGTGCTGGGCTCCACAGAGGGTACCTTCTCACTAAACATGGAGGTCTGCCTTCCCAAACGTCAGGACAGGCAGGGACCCAAGGGGTCAGCGGTAAGGCCTGGCCTCATGTCGCTTCTGGTTTCTCCTCAGGACCTGGACTGCTTCGTCATCGACAACAACGGGTTCATCCTGATCTCAGAGAGGTCCCAAGAGGTAAGGTGCTGGGGCAGTGGAGGTAGACAGTCATGACATCTAGCAGCTGTGTCATCAAAGAAAGGGTGAACAGTGCCAGGAAGCAATCCTAGTTTAGAACCAATTAGGGTGAAAGGTCTGAAGAGAATGGGGTCTCCTCTTGAAACCAAAGTCAACACGGCAAGATTACAAAATTCAGACACTTTTCAACTGAGATGATCAGAGAAAATATTTCTATACTTTGTCTGTAACTAATCTGGCCTGCTCCTGTGGTTGGTAGGGAAACTGTTCACATAATGAGATGCTCAGCAAAGCTACGTTGCAGGGCCCCACGTTTTCTGTGCTGCAGCTGTGTCGCTGATAGGCACGGCCTTAGAGAGGCCTCCTCCCAGAGTCCTAAGCACCCTCTTATTCCTATTGCTCATTATCTCAGTCCCCTCTGTCACACTCCTCTGCTCCTTTGTCCATTCAGAGTGCTATAACAAAAAATTACAAGCTGGGTGGCTTATAAACAATAAAAATTTATCGTTCACAGTTGTGGAGGCCAGAAATCCAAGGTCAGGGTGCCAGCATGGTTGAGCGAGGACCCTCATCTGGGTCACAGACTTCTCACGGTGTCCTCATGTGGTAGAAGGGACAAGGGAGCTCTCTGGGGTCTCTTTGACAAGGACATTAATCGCACTTCTGAGGGCTCTGCCCTCACGACCTAATCACTTCCCAAAGGAGTCCACTTTCGACCATCAGCTTGGGGTTAGGTTTCAACATGTGAATTTTGGGGGACACATCCAGACCATACCACCCTCACTTCTACCTTCATGGGACCCAGAAGGTCCAGGCCTTCCCCGCTGTGTGCTGTCTGGACCTCCGTCATGGAAAATCCTATTCTAACCCAGCAAGCCTGACCCTCTGTTTGCTAGAAGGAAAATAAAGGGACGGAGACAATGCTTCTCGAGCGGCAGCCCGGCTGGCACACCAGGTCTCCCCTCAGGCATGTGGCTGTCTCCCTGGACCCCGCATGTGCTCAGAAAGGCAAAAGAAAAGGTTCAATCATAATTCTGCATTTGTTTGGCTCCAAACTGGGCCCCAAAATTAATTGTTTATTTAACCAGGAATCAAACTAAAAAAGAAGCTTATTCAAACCTGAACCAAACCTGAATATCTTTCCGTGAACTATTTCCTTGAAACAAGCCAGAGGCATCAAAGCGGCCTCCAGGCTGAGCCTCAGTGGAAGGGATCCAGGGTGAGCTTTGCCACAATTAGATATATGATTTGGTTAGGCAGTTCCCATGTTCTGTGCCTCAGTTTCCTCCTCTCTAAAAGAAGGGAGCTGCACTCCATAGTTTCTAAAGTCACTTCTGGTCCTGCCACTCTCAATGCCTGGGGTGTTGGCAGAGATGGGGAAGCAGGCTGGTATTGCCAAGGTCGCGGCCATGGCTATCCCTGTGCTCTGACCTCACGAGAGCCGGCCGCAGGGTCCACAGATGTCGTCACCACGGCAGGAACCAGGGCATAGGAAGGAGATGTGGGAAAGAGGGCAGCTGAGGAAGGGGCACCTGCAGCCATGGCATCTGACTCCTTGAGGAGAGTTTTTCAATGACCACTTTGGTAGAGCATGTCTCAGCAGCAGGAGTGAAGAAAAGATGGTTTCACCCATTTTCCTCATTAGTAGGAGTTGGGGGCCGGCTGACCATCATGCCATCTCCAGTAGGACTCAAACTGCTAATCATTCATGCAGTTCCCTGGGTACCTCTCCTTTTCCTCCTTGTCCCTTTCATCATGCCCCCTTCTGGCCATGCCCACTCTTCCCTGGACAGAGCACCAATCCATTTCGTATTTCTCAGATGCTCTGGGAGAAAATGGGGGATGAAAGAAGCTGAAACCGGTTGTTGGAGAGAGGCTTTGGGCCGATCTAATGCTCTCAGTCATTCATGCCTTGACCCCTGTGGCCCTGAGGAACTGAGCCGGGCAGTGTCTCCGGGTCCCTAGGGTGTTGGCTTTCAAGAGCCAGAGTTCCAGAAAGAGTGTGAAAGGCTGGATGTTTGGGAAAGAAAGCGGCAAGACACAGGGAGAGAACAGCCAAGGCTGAGAGGCCATGCTCTGGAGTAGGTGTCAGCAAACGGTTCCCGATAGGGCCAGATAGTGCATGTTTAGGCTTCTGGAGACAGACCGTCCCTGTCACAACTGCTCAGCTCTGCTGTTGTAGTGCAGAAGCAGCTACAGGCAGTATATAAATGAATGAGCATGGCTTTGTTCCAATAAAATTGAATTATGGATACTGAAATTTGAATTCCACATAATTTTCATGTATCATGAAATATTATTAATCTTTTGATATTTTCCAACCACTTGAAAATAGAAACACGTTCTTAGCTCAAGGGCCAGATTTGGCTCATGGGCCATCATTTGCTGCCCACTGCTTGAGAGGCAGAAGGACGATCTTGCAAGGAGTAAGGCCCAGTGACAGGCGCCCCCAAAGGGCCCTCTGCATAACTCACTTTGGTCCTATTGCACACCTGCTCACATGTCTTCACGAATCATGACCTCACCAGGTACAACTCTGGATAATATATGGTAGCAAACAGTTAGTTGTTCAGAGATTTATATTTTATAAAGTAGATGTCTACTTAGCTCATTTATCCCTGCTTTCTCAACTATTCTTATAACATTGTCGATAGTTTTTAAAATCCTTTGTAAAATAAAGCAGGGTGTAAATAAAATGAAATCTGATGTTCATTAAGAAGGTTGGGACTGTCTAGAAGCTCCTGCAGAGCCCCAAATGCCTACCATGTTTAGTCACCCTCACCTCTAACACAGCCCTTTGCTTCCCCCTCTGCTCTCCCCCACTGTGAGTCTCCTGATCATCTCTGGTGATGTTATCAGTCTCATTTTATTCCAGAGGAAAAAACTGAGGCACTGCAAGTTTAGGTTATTGACCCCAAAACTCACAGCTACAGAAAAGCCAGACTTATAAGTAAAGAGCAATGATGTGAGGGGGAGAGAGTTTCTAGAAAAGATCTTGTGGTGAGGAAAGCCAAACTGAGAGAGCATGGAGTCTGACAGAAATTGAGAATTTGTTGGGCAGGTGGGTGACCCCAAGGAGAGTGACCTTCTCTGGAAGGCATGGCAGGCTGCAAGTCCAGGTCGCCTGGGTAGTCATCATCTGGCCCAACCTGAGCTGCTGCCCCAGGTCTCCATGCTCATGTTCAGGGCAGAGTTTTTCGCTGTGCTGCTCTGGCCCGAGTCTTATAGAATTAGGACCAGTACCTGTAGGACTCTGAACACTGCAGCCCAGGAGTACAGACCCCTGGGTCAAGCTCCAAGGCTAGTGTCAAGGCTCTGGGAACAGCTGCATCTTGACAAGGCTTTCTTTCCTCATTCTGGACAACTCTGACCCTGCAGCCTCAGCGTGTCAGGTTATAAGAGGGCACTAGGTGAACTACACCCAGGCCAGAGACACCAACGATATAAGCAGAACCTGGCAGCCATCCAGGCCAGGCTACCCATCCATCTATATTTGCTTTTTTTTCCACTAAATAATTCATTCAATAATTCTGTAGTAGTATCTATTGCTGCATAACAAATTACTCTAAATTTAATGGCTTAAAACCACAAGACTTGCTATCTCCCAGTTTCTGGGGGATAAGGAATCTGGGTGTGGCTTAGCTGGGGGAGGCCTGTAACAGGGCTGCAAAAGGCGTCAGCCAGAGCTGCTCCATTCAAGTCATTTCAAGTCTCGACTAGAGGAAGCTGAGCTTCCAAGCTCAATCACATGGTCACTGGCAAGATTCGGCTGCTAGCCTCTCCAGAGGGCAGCTCTCGACACGGCAGCTGGCTTCATCGGAGCAAGCATACGAAGAAGAGCAGAGAGAGGGCAGCAAGAGGGAAATCAGTCTTGGGAACCTCATTTCAGACATCTGGTCACTTTTACCATATTCTATTCACTAGAAGCAGGTTACTGGGTCCAGCCTGCACTCAAGGAGACAGGCTTACACAAGAGTATGAGGCTCACACAAGAAGCTGGAGCCATTGATAAACCATTTCAGAATTGTCCCACCACACACCCACCCACCCAAACCTGTCGCACCCTGTACACACCTAAGCACCACCAACTGCCCCATGTCCTAGGCCCTCTCCTAATTCACTACTCCCCCTCCCCCTTCCATCCCTAGGCTTCAAAGTATGGTGGAGGGACCAGCAACATCAGCAGCATCTGGGAGCTTGACAGAAATGCATGTTCCCAGGCCCATCCCCAGACCGAGGGAATCAGAAACTCTGGGGTGGCCCACCATCTGTGCTGTAGCAAGCCCTCTCATGATTCCGGTGTATAAAGTCTGAGAACCAGTGCCTAGGCCTTAATGCCAGTTGCAGTTGATTTGGATGTACTTTACAGACTGGGCTAATGTGTCAAAAGGTTGAGCCTACGACTTCTCCCTGCCAAGGTCCACCTGGGGGCTTGAGCAGAGAAGCCTGCCACTCTTCTAGATGCAAAGATTCTTCCCAGACAAGTCCTCCCCAGCCCTTCCTCACAGAGGCCTTCCTACACAGCAAACAGTATGCATGCAGAAGCCTCAGAGCACCATCTGCAGCCTGCCTGAGGGAGGGGTGCTTGGCTGTCTCCTGGTCCTGGTGGTGTTCCAGGCCTGCTGATTAGACATTTGGCCCCACTGGACCTCTCAGCTCAGGGCTCATTCCTATAATAAAGAACTACAAATGACAGGATTACGTCCCTGTATTTGGGGCCTAAGAAGAGAGTAGATAGCTGGGACCAAGAGAGAGACAACAGCCCCGTGGATTTTTGTAGTGTTTACAGTGGATCTGTAACCCTGGATTTGAGGGCTCTGAGTCCTTCCATTTGCCTGTGGGTAGCACCCACACACAGGAGCTTCAAAATGGACCTCAAAGGAGCAGCGGAACTGCAAAATCAGATACCCCATTGTGGTGTCTCTCCCTACAGGCTTAAATCTCAGAAGGCACATTACCTCCTCCCTCCTCACCCTCAGCCCACACAGCCAGGTCCCGCAAGGCCGTCATACCAGGGCAACCTTTTCCGCCCTCTCAGAGCCCCTGATGAACCCTTCCTGGGCCTCAGCTCCGTTTTCTTTGGCTCTTCTTCTCCTTCCCTGCCTGTCCAAGCCCTTTGTCCTCCCTGCTCACATGGCATGGCAGGCTGTCTTCGCGTCACTCCAAGTGCAGTGGATGAGGCGGGTGCAGGAGAAATGCTGGCCTCCCTGCCTTGCACGTGCTCTTGAACTTTCCCCTCCAGCCCACCTCCTCACCACCTGCCTCGCCATGTCTCTGGGCTCCCCCACACTCTACTTTCCTGAGGCCGAGGCAGCCTCATTTGGGCAGCTCAGGCTGGGTGTCTCTTAAGTGAAATTCAGTGGGTCACCTGAACCCCGAGATAGTCGATGGTGGCAAAGGCTCTCCAGGAGTGTGGAGCTGGTGCCCACTCCTCCACACTCTTCCTTGCCCCACTGTGGGGTCAAAGGTGCTTGTCAGGAGACTGGACAGTTCAGGAGAGCCAGGTGAGGCTGGACAGCAAGAAGGAGGGAAAGAATTGGTCTCCACTAGGAGCCGTGCACAGTGATTTCACACTGGTAACTTATTTAATTCTCACACCCCTGCAGACAATGAATTATCCCGTTTTTAGAGAAGAAACTGAGGCTATTCCTAGGTAAGGAAGCCATGTGACATTTGCTCCATTCAGACACCAGAGTGAATCTTTACCTCAGCTCAATCTCTGGTCCCCCTCTCTCTAGGGACAGCAGCCTCACGCAGGCATGCAAATTAGCTTATGACCAGGGACTGCTTCCGGCCAGCAGGACACTCGTTAGTTCTGCTTTGTTGCTTGCCACCTGCCCCATCTGCTTCCTGCTCCAGGCTCTTGGGTGGTACCTCACAAGGCCTCATTCCAGACTAGAAACTCAGGAAGCCCCAGGCCCTTTGCTCCAGCCCCAGAGCTCAGCAGCCCAAGGGACCATTGCTTGTGTGTGGGTCATCCCAGATGAAAGCCCTGCCCTGGTGTGAGCAAACCTAGTCGGCAGATAGAGCTCCTGGCACAGGAGCCTGGGGTTCCCAGAGCTGTTTTACAGTGCTATGGCTGTAAGGAGACTATAGTCTCCCTCCTGTGCTCTGGCTGTCTCTCCACACTCATTCTGTGGGGCCTAAATTGACAGGGTACCCAAGGTTGACTGTTTGGACCTTGGCTTGCAGTTTCAGGAAATCCAACCAATTTACCTATTTGAGGCACCGATTTACTCTAAGTTCAAATAAAATTATATCAGCTAGGAATTGCGTTCAGCTGTCAGGAATAGAATCCCTACCACAGTGACTTAAAAAAATTAAAGGTTTATTTTCTTTAATTGGATGAAGGCAGCCCAGGCCTGGTATAGTATGGTCACCAGGTGTCCCCATCCTCAAGATCATAACATGGCTTTAAGAGCTCCTGCCTTCTTGTCCACTTTCCAGAGGAGAAGAAGGGGGCAGGCAACAGCCAAGAACGAAGTGCACCTCCTGCAATCATCTCCCTTTAAACAGATACCCGGAAGTCCATCTGGTGACTTTGTTCGCATTTCATTGGCTAGCTCCAGCCACAAGAGAGTCTGGGAAATGTAGTCTTTTAGTTGAGCATCCTGCTACCATAATTAAAGTTGGATTGTGGGACTAAAGAAGGGGAGGATAGATATTCTCTACCAGAGCGACATATCCTAAAAATTAAGTTGCCTCTTTACCGAGGAGGATACATTTTTTTCCAGTGTCCAAGTTCCTGCCTTACTCTCAGGAACCTCCTTTCTCAGAATCAAGTACCCAAGCAACAGGGTTTTTGGTGAATAAGCCTAGAGTGAGAGAGGAGAATGGGGCAGGCGTATGGGAATTGGGCCCAGCCTCATCGGGAGCCTCAATTCTACCTCACTGCACATTCTCTGCCTGTTCACTCAGACATCCTGAGTCACTCAGACATGCACTGAGTAATAACCGTGAACAAGATACTGTGTGGTCGGTGGGGAGCCGGAAGGTGGATTCCTGCCCACTCGGATCCTGCTGTATGGTAATACAGGAACACACACACAATATTTGGAAGAGCAAAAAGCAGCTGAGAGGGACCCCTCTAACTAGAGGAACTCCAGATCTTTCAAGGCTGTGCTTTGAGGAGCAGAGAGGTTTGGCGGCCTCTCACCTTCCTGCTTGCCATTCTGTCACTGGAATGCCCTTAATTAAATGTCCTTAATTGCTCCCTGCTGTCCCCTGCTGTCCCCCGCTCTCTGCAAAGAAGCTGCTCAGCGCTCCCACTCGGAACACACAGGCCTTCTAGGCACAGAGACGGCAGAGCTCACATAAGTTTGAAGACCTCATCTTCTCAACTCTCATTTTTCTCCTATGTAGTTTCATCATTAACCTGTCAGTTTCTGAGTACAGAGAAAGGAGGCATTAATTCTGACTGGAAAGCAAGAAAAGAAAGACTTCTTGGAGAAGGATGAGAAGGAAGGCTCCTTGGAGTAAGGAATGAGGAAGGGTAATTAAGGCAAGAAGAAGAGCCAGGCTAGTCTCTTTTTGTCACACTGGTCACCACTCACCCAGCATTTACTATGGGCCAGACGCTTGGCACAAATTAGCCCCAATCTTTCTAACAACCTGCTGTGGTCACACAGCAGACAGTGACAGACCCAGAATTTGGATTGAAATTCAACACCTAGGTCCAAGCTCTTCCACTGGACCAGCAAGAGCAAGAGGCAGGGCGAGTGGGAGGGCAGTGCGGAGTGAAGTTGGAGGGCAGTCTGAGGCCGCAGAGCAGGCATGAGGGTGAGCTGGCCAAGGGACCTTGTTGACTGGAGGGTACCCTGGACACAATCAGGTGCTCACCTAGTGTTGGTTGAATGGGTAATAAAGGAGAGAGAGAGGAAGGGGGTGCAGGGGTCCTGTTCTAGGAAACAAAGAAGAGAGTGCCCAAATCCCAGCTGTGTGTGAGAAAGGTTTTCCAGCAGCGGTAATGGTAACAGGGGACAGGGAGAGAACTCAGGTATGAGGGCCAAGTGGGCTGCAGAGAGGACAAGGGCGTTTGTGAAGTCTGTGTCCATGGAGTCGGGATGGTGAATGACAGATCCACAGTAAATACTGATTAATTGGAAAAGAGGGGAGCCAGTGCTGGTGGGAGGACGGAAGGGAGCTGAGGGAGGGGAAATGAAAGACAGTACCAGAGTTCTCACACCTAGTGAGCCGGGTGATAGGGGTGCCAGTGTGAGACAGGGCACCACTTTTGAACCTTTTGTGACCATGGCCCACAGAAAGAAATACATTTTATATCTGACCCAGCACGCACGCGTGCACGCGTGCATGCACACACGTGCACACGCGCACATGCGCGCACACACACACACACACACACACAACATATATACCATTAAATTTCACAAAGCTTTGTTTAACCTTACTGTAAGTGATTCACACTGCAAATGTTCAAAGGAGTTCTGTACCTTTTTTTAAAAAATGTGATTGTAACTCCAGATTGATTTCATAGCCAACTAATAGATTATAACTTAGAGCTTAAAAAGCACTGAAATGAGAATATGGTGGGGGATCAAGTTAAAGGGGGGAGGGAGAATAAATCCTGTTTTGATTATGTTGAAGAGCATTTACAGGGAAAACCCAACTGGCAGCTAAAGACTGGTGCTCAGAAATGAGCCCTGGGCCAAGATAGGTGGTTTAGAAGTCCTCACCCTTCTCTCTCTGTTTCCCTCTCTCTCGCCCTTGCAGATAGGAAGATTTCTAGGGGAGGTGGATGGTGCTCTTATGACCCAGCTGCTCAGCACGGGGGTGTTCAGCCAGTAAGTGGGACGTGCTTCTCCCCAGTCTGGATGCACGCAGAAAAGGCGGGTTCTGATGCTAAATGGTCCAGACAGATCTTAGAATCCTGACCTCAAAAACTTATAGTGAGAGCCCCAAAGAGCTCCAAAAGCAACCTTTCTGAAGCCAGAGGTTTGACAGGGATGGGAGGGGCATAAGGTCATGTGAGGCCTTAGAAGGAAACCCAAATTTGCTATTCCTTTTCTTTAAAGCAAAGTACAGAAATGTAACTTTTGGCATGTGCTGTCTTCGGATCTTCCTGTCTTAACATGCACCTGTCAGGAATCTCAGAGGATGAAAATCCTGCAGCAGACTCCTCTGAGCAGGGGATAGGGACAGAATGGGGATGGGCCGAGGACAGGACGGGGATGGTGACAGGACAGGGACAGGGACAGGATGGGGAAGGAGCAGAGAATAGGCTGGACTTGCTATCTCCTGTCTCTGGTTTTCAGAGTGACCATGTATGACTACCAGGCCATGTGCAAACCCCCAAACCAGCATCACAGCGCCGCCCGGCCCCTGGCCAGCGTGAGTGTCACCCTCGACCTCTCCTCTGCCAGACAGCAAGCCCTCCACCTACCCTAAAATGAGGTCACCTGGTCCCTTGTCGCACTCATTCGTGGGCATCTGGCCTCAGGGCCCCACTTTAGACTGACCAAAAAGTCCTCTCCCACTTCCGCCTGCACCCCTGATCCCTGCACTCAGCCTGCCCCCACCCTAGCCCTGAAAGGCCTGCCTTTGGGGCTTCAGGGAATTATTTTGGCAACTCATGAAATACAAGGCCTCTGGCTCCTAACCTCACCTCCTAGTGCGGTCTCACAGACCGTCAGGAACTCTAGGAGCATCACCAGGTGGCCCGTCAGGATGAGGCCTGGGCTTCTTGACCGGCATGTCGAGCCTGAGATGTCTGGCTTGCAATAGGATTTTCTCAGATAAATCAGCTTCCCGGGCTTCCCCTGCTGGGAAGGGGTTGGGTGGTGGCAGCAGGAGGGGGCATCCCAGGGTCATGGTCTCTAAATGTGGTGCTGACTGCAGCACTGTCCTGGGCCTGGGGTTAATCGTGTGTCCCCTCTCTTTCCCAGCCCATCTCTGCCCTCCTGACTACAATCAGATGGCTGACGAATGAGCTTTTGCTGTGAGTGAGGGGCTGAGGCTGGGGGTTGGGGTCTTCACACAGGTGTGGCTTCTGAGGGAGTCCTTAGAGCCAAGCTGTCTGAGGTCCCTAGGACCCCAGAGGAGGAGGGCAAGGGCCCAGGGAGGAACTGGCCCTGCGTGTATGAGGCCTCCTCCTTCATGCTGCTGCCAGTGAGGGGCACCTCTCTGCTCACCTGGGAGCCCTCAAGCAGGGAAGAAGGTGTCCCAGAGGATGGGGGCTGGACTGGGGACCACCTGGGAGCGCTGGAGCTCCAGCTGCCAGGCCTCCGAGATTCAGCTCTGTGTCTGACAGGTTCCTACTGGAGTGGAGCACCTGGGGCTCCCAGCATGCAGACACTGGGGCGGAGGGTGAGTACATGCTACTGTAACTGGGTGTTAGACACCAATGCCATTTGTCAGCTAACGGGAAACACATCACGTTTAGGTGGGTGACAGAGGGGATGGGAACTCTGGAGAGTTCATTGTTCATATCTCATCCTGCTTGGCCTTCTCTCATCACCTTCACTTCACTCCCGGCTCCCCTCACCTCTGTGTGACATCATACCATCTCTGGACGCCTCTGCTCTATGCGACATCATCACCCTGTGACGTCCTGACCTCATGTGACATTATGCCCACCCTGCACCGTGTCTCATGTTCTGGACAGCCAAGGCTGTCTTCCATCACTGTAAGTAGCACTCACTGTGGAACTGGGTGGATGGGACAGGGTAGCGCAGAGTTGCAAAGGGCCCATCCTCAGTTCTCCATTAAAAAGGTGCATCCAAGAGGGCTGAGCTGTCTTCATCCCCAGGCACCCCTGACTCAGGGGTCCTCTCTCAATTTAAAGCCCCATTCCTTAGGGGCAGGAAGATAGCCCAGACCTCATCCCACACAAGGACGGTCTTATGCCAGAGAAGCTGGAACACCCCAGCCATCTCCTCGGGTGAGAACATTTACAAGTCTAAGAGGAAAGGGTCATGTGGTCCAGTGGCTGTGACCACAGGCAGGTGAGTGGCCATCAGGTCACCCTGTGAAGCACGAACAATGGTGCCTTCAGCTCAGGCATCCCCTGCACCCTCAGCAGTCCTCAGGTTGAAGGGGTGGCAGGCAGGGGCCTCGTCTGATCACTGAGACTCTCTTGGGATACTATATCTCCCATGACCTTCTATCTGAGGACAGTGGTCCCCAAAGCCCTGACCACAAATCAAATAAATGTCCTGTCAGAGCCAGCTGTGACTCTGGACCACACACCTCAAGGAGAGTGAGGCTGCCTTATCTTAAAATGCAAAGGGACATCATCACTTCCACTCCTTGGTGGCCGGGGCTCCCCTACCACACAGGACCATCTCTCCTTAGCTGGCTTTTCTCAACCCCTCCATGCCAATAGAGCCTCTTCTGTGGGGTTCTGCCACTGCTCCACTGCCTAGGCTGTACTCCCCAACTCTGCTTTTTCACAGAGTTTGGCTTCTTGATGAAAAAACAATTTCCACTGTGTCATCTCTCTGACTGTGCTTTACTCCCTCCCTCTGCCCGTTCCCACCTCTGGCCTGCTGTAGGCGTCCTTGACCTTCGGCTCACGTGGCCAATTTCTTGCCATGTTTCCAAACTTCTTTTGGAAACCATACCCCACAGTCTTCACAGGACCGCTCTGGGGCAGTTCACAGTCACTTGATGTTTGTGACGAGAACCAGGAACCATGTGTCACCACCCATGTAGAAACAGGTCCCTCCTCCTCTCTGTCTTTCTCTGAAAGCAGCTTCATACCACAAAGCTGAGAGCAATCTTCCTCACTCCGCTCGTTGAGAATTTCTCATCTTCAGGACAGCTGTCCCTGGAGCTCCTCCTCTCCCCAATCCAGCCAGTCATCCATGTCCTCAGTGAAAGAGCACTAGGCTTGGAGTCCAAGGGCCTGGACTGAGTGCAGGCCCTGCTGCCCCCCCCCCCAGCTGTGTGACCCTGGGGAAGCCACTCGCCCTGCCGTTGCTGGCATGGTTACTCTTGTCATCACTGAGATGGCCTACCCACACAAGGTAACTCAGCTGATGGGGTAGACAGGCCAGGCCTCGGCCAGCCCTTGGCCAGCCCCTACTGGGTACGAGGCCTGGGCCTGGAAGGTGAGGAGCCAGGTTGCGAGCCTTTGCAGGCTTTAGTCAGAGCGCCCACTCGTGCTCCATGAGGGACCTGGAGAGCAGGGCTGCCCAGCGGCAGTCCTTTGAAGGTCATTGTGACCGTGGCTGAAACTTGAACCACCTGTGAAGACCGCCAGCTGAACACTGCGGTTCTTCCTCTCAGCTGGGACTTCCCTGTGTGCAGCCTGGCCTCTCCTCTTGCCATCAAGGTCCAGTGGGAAGTTTCTGGGTCTGCGAGTTAAGAAGACTCATAGCTCCCCTACCGACCATTGTGTGACCCTGCAAAAGGTCACACCTACAAAACAGGGGACTACTGCCTGCCCTGCCTAGTTCACAGACAGGCCCTGAAAATAAAAGGAAAAGCATGGAAAGTGCCTTGAAGAGATAGGAGTACCGTTTAACAAAATGGCACTGCTATTTTAAACAAAAATAATGTCATTCAGCCTGTGAGCTGGCCCTGTTTGCCTTTTGCTCACCTCAGGAGCAAACACGGATCCTTCGGGGCAGGCTCCCAGGTCCTCCAGTTTTCTTCGTGCCAAGTCCTTTCTGAATGGATTCAAGTGTACCACACAGACATGTGATGAGGAGCCCCAAAAGCTGGGGGCTGTCAGCTCTAAGGACCCCCCTGCCCAGGCCTCCCGCAGCCCCTGGCTGTCGCCACTCTGCTCTCTAAGCGGCTGCAGGGACAGGAGAGCAGGGCTCGTCCAGGACCTACACTTGTAGAACACCTTTGCTAGACCTGAGAAAATGTCACCTGCCCAGAATGAATTGGAGGGGTGATGTGATTAAAGTGCTAAAGTCTCCCCCAAGCCACACCTTGGCTCTCTTACTGCCTCTCCTTTCCTCTCAGACCCTGGAGGGGTCTGAAATGCTGAAAGGAGCCTTAACCTCTGCTCCAACACCAGTTTACCATGAAGATACAGGCTTCCAAGGAGAGGAAGTGGCTTTCTCAAGGTCATGGAGCTAGTGTGTCAATCACACACAACTGACATCCAAGGCCCCTGATGCCTAGTCTTCTGCCCTTTCCACTGCAATCCACTCAGCTCCATTTATTGTCCCTTTTCCCTCTCCGTTTTTCTCCTGCCCCACCCCTCTTTCACGCGTCCGGAGAGCTTTCTAACAAGGGAGCCATCTGGAAATGGACTAGGGGGCATTCCGTTGTGTAGTGGCTGTACCTGCCCTGGAAATATTGAAGCCGAGATCCCTGCAGGCAGGACCTCTAAGGCCTTTCTCCCACCCACGCCTTTGTCTCCCCGCAGCCCACAAGCACAAGAAACAGGACACGCTGCAGCCCTGCGACACAGAGTACCCTGTGTTCGTGCACCAGAGGGCCATCCAGGAGGCCAATGGGATCCTAGAGTGTGGGGCCTGCCAGAAGTAAGAACTGAGTCAGCTTTACCTGTCCCCAGCCTAGGGGCAGGGCTTGGTCACCCACACGGGGTCATCTCTAAAGTGGGGAGAAAGGAGGGGTGATCTGAGTGAAAGGTCATGCTCCAGAGATCTTTGTTTCCTACTTTCCTTAGTGAAGGAAACAGGCTGGGGCAGACGGTATGAGGGAGGAGGCCACTTGGGGACAGGGGACAGTCTGGTATGCTGTGTTAGGGGGACTAGGGAAAGGAGGCCCTGAGGCCAGATCCTATATCAGCAAGTCCACTCCCGCTCCAGGCCTCAAAGCCATTCCAGACCAAAAAAAAAAAAAAAAAAAAAAAAATGATCCCCCTATTTAGTATCTGTCTCACTCAGGGTCAGGGCCATACAAGTTAAAGTCCATTGGTGAGACCTTGGGAGGCAAGGGGAGATTTGAGGAAAGAAACGAGTCAGCTCTCCCTTAAAAATCTGTGTATGCAGAGAAACGGGAAAGCTTAAGAAGGTTCTCGGGAGTGGGTGGGCTAGAGGAGGGTTCATAGCATTGTCGAACCTCATCTGGCAACTCCACTCCTAGGCCGGGAGCTGCATGTGGGCTCAGCCTGTGCTCGGACCTTCTCCCTCCTAGACGCAGCTTGATCCAGCCAGCTGTGCCAAGCCCCGGCTCAGGAGGGCAGGGAGGCCTGAATGAAAATTCTCTCTTGCTGACTCCCAACTCTGACCTCGGGGAACTCACCACCTAGGAAGTTCTGACCTGGGCCAGCAGGCAATGGCCTTCTCTAAAGTGTCTTCTTAGCCAGCCTTGCCATTTAGCAGGGGCTTCCCAGGATGTCCCCAAGAGACCCTAGACTTCAAGCAAATTATTTTATAGTGCAACACCTCAGACGTTGGCATCAAACACAGCCAGGCTCCCATCTCTGAGTAGTGTGTAATGTTGGGCAGCTTTAATCTTAACACAGAGGTTTTCCTGGAACTATTGTTGTCTGTGCACCTAGCTCAAAGTCTTATAAGGATAAAGTAAATGGATGGTGCAAAGCCAAGACTTTAAGGTAGACAGACTTGAGTTTAAAAAGTGGCTCTGTTACTTCTTAGCTGTCTAAACTTGGGCAAGTTACTTAGCATCTTCTAGCCTGTTTTCTCATCGATGATACAGGAGTAACCTATATGGTGTGGTGAAGGTTAAATAAGTGTGTGTGTAAAATCCATCGCAGAGGAAATGCTAAGTGGTAGCTAATATTATGTAACGTACCAGGCCTTGTGCATAGCAGGCTTTCCATAATCCTTTACTCCCTCCCCCTGCAGGACTTCTGGGCGGTGTGCAGGAGCACTGTGCCACCTTGTGGCCAAGACTGAGCATTGCATCTTCCCCATATGGCCACCTATGGCCACACTCACCCAAAGCAAGGATTGCCACACATCCCTATTTGTTTGGCACGGTCCTAAGTTATATCTAAGTCACTGCACATATTAATAACAACTCCTTTCACTCTCAAAAATGTCCCAAATTGGACAGCCTCACCTCCAATTTGCTAGGAAAGGTCCAGTACCACTGCAAAGACTTGTGGGTAAGATAAAGCAATAGCACTGAGTCAGTTGCCCAGGACTCTTCCTGTAGCTACCCTGCTCTGAACTGTCTCATGGTTCCATTTCTTACCCTGCCACCTCAACTCCATACTAGAAATTCAGAAGGCTTTTTCCCTAGAAGCCCAATGTCAAGCCCTCCATGGAGTTCCAGGACCCCATTTTTCTCTTTGCTGCAGGATATTTGTGATTCAACAGATTGCCAACAGTAACCTTCTCCTCCTGGTGACAGACTCCACCTGTGACTGTAGCATCTTCCCACTAGTCCTGCAGGAGGCTACAGAAGTCAAATATATCCTTCCAATCTTCCAGGATGTGTGGGATGAGGGAGGGATGAAGGTGCAGGAAATATTGAGGGGGCTCGGACCCTCCCTCACCACCAACATAAACCCCCACACAGAGCATAATTATCTGTTCTCCAACCCTTCCTCCAGGTCTCTGGGTGCTACCTCCGGACCCCAGAAGCCACTTGCAAGGCATTTGGTCCCCTGGGCTTTTCCAGAACTTAGTCTCCAAGAATCAGTTTCTGCCATGAGGTATTCACCTTAACTGTGAATCCTGAACATAATGCCTCTGTCAAGTGTGACAGGATGCGCTCCCAGAAGCTCCGCAGGCGACCAGACTCCTGCCATGCCTTCCATCCAGAGGTGGGGGATGCTGGGGGGTGAGGGGCGGGACTTGGTCTTCATCCCCAAAACCTCGGCTCTGTGACTATACCCGTGTACCTGCAGATATGTGCATCTGGACATAGGAATGAAATTGCACATAAATATATTCACACATGTGCATTCAAATACTAAGTGAACCAGGACTCAAGGGGGCTTCTACAAAGAGAGCCGCATTTCCCAGAGTTTGGGCCCTCAGCGAATTAAAACACAGCTTCCCTATATTGTCCTCATTGTCACTGCACTTAGCTTTGAATGGATTGATCAAATAGTAGGAAACCATTATGTGCATAACACTAATAGTGACCATTTACTGAGCACCCACCATGTGGCAGGCCCTAAGCTGGGTGCTTTATGTACATTATCATCTTTGCTAAATATGGCTGCCACAGAAAATCCACATCCAGGAAGCTACTAGAGTTGATGGCTTCCCTGAAGTCATTCTCGGAGGATGACTCCACAGCCACTCTTAAGAAGTCTTGAGCCCAGCTCTTGGGCTAAGTGACAGCCTCTACTTTCCCCTAAAAGAAAGGGATTCTAAGAAAAGTGGCAATGCTTCTTCCACTTTCTGGAACTTCCCTCTTTCCCTGGGTTTTTGGCCCCTATTAGTCCTAGAGACTCCATCCCTATTCCTTGCCTCCTCTGGCTGGAGTAGTTACCTCGCCTTGAATGCCATGCTTTCATCTCTGCTCTGAATTCGCAGGAGAATGCCCAGGACTGTGGTGGCACCTCAGACACCTCGGCCTCGCTTGCCCTCCTCCTGCTGCCTCTGTGTACCTGTGCACTACCAACCCAGCTGCTGTGGTGACACCTACCCAATCTGACCTCTGTTTTGACAAGGTGATCCTTCCAGAGACATTTTAAAGAGTCAGCAATTGATGTGGGACCTACCTCACTACAGTTGGGTTATCACACAGGTCAATGCTATCTCAGTCTTGAGCTAATAGTCACTGCCTCCTGAGGTTGCTGGATGGAACCAGAAACCACTTTCCAAAGACCTTCCAGGATGGCTGGTACCACCCACCCCATCTTGATGGGCATTCTTCCATCCTTCCTATCTCCTCTTTGGGAGTCTCAACTTGGACAAAGACAAAAGAATTTAGTTCCATTTATTCTCCAGAAGTCCAGACCCGCCAAAAAAAAGTCAGCCGTTTCTAGTGAACTTGGTTGGTCTTCAGTAGGACCCAAGGTCCTAAAGGTATTGAGAAAGAGGAGCAGAATGAGACCAACAGCACCAACAGCAAAAATGAGACAAAGAGAACAAGCCCCCACTTGAAATATAGCTTCCTCAAAGTGAGGCACATGGTCGGGGCAGCTCGATTTCCTTGCTGCTGCTCAAAAAAGTGCTAATTGTGTTTGTGTGTGTGTGTGTGTGTGTGTGTGTGTGTGTGTGAGAGAGAGAGAGAGAGAGAGAGAGAGAGAGAGAGAGAGAGAGAGAGAGACGGGGGAAGGGCGGGTACACGAGCCTGTGTTTAGAATCCTTTGACATCACCATGGCTGCATGTAATGTCTGCAAACTAATGCTATTAAAACACTTCTAAAAACATTTTTGCGAAGCCGTAATGAAGGAAATTTTGCATTAAGAAAAAGCCAATACAGTGAGATATACAGATGTTGCATTGGAAGATAATATGAGCTCAGCAGAAGCGATAGGAATAGCTCAGCGAGGAGAGAAGCCCCAGCAAAAGTAGCTCTTCACAGCGGCATAGTGAGGGGTCTCCTGAGAGCTAGCTCTGGAATCCCTAGGAGGTCCAGGTCCCATGATAGTCTTTTTATGCTCACCGACCTACAAAAGAGACTACCTGGCTCTGTCCCTAGGGTTAGAGCTTTTGGGAACATTCCAATTTGCCAAGCAAAGGCCACCAGGAAGGATGCTATGTTTGGGAACTCACTGTCCACATATACACCTCCTCCAGGGTCTTGAGGCCCTGGAGTTTTCTTTCTCCTCCTCAGACCTGGCTCCTGAGAGACAGCACTGTGAGAGCAACATTAAAGGCAAGACTGGGTAGAAATCTGGGGTGGCCTCAGGTCTTTCAGTTTGAACAACCTCCAGTGAGGAAGTCTAGCCAACCTCCAAATGACAGGCAAGAATGGCGCACAGGGCCTTAAGGGACCTTCTTCTCAGACCTCCACACTTCAAAGTACAGATTCCCCACCAGAAATTGGCCCCACTTCTCTCTAGAGTAGGCCAACTCAATAAAACATTTATTATTGTGATTCGACACAGACATACGCATTTGTAAAATGCTGTATATTGATTACACAATGTTACTTCCACTACCATTAAAGTCTCACAACAATCCTGTGAGGTAAGAATTAACACCCTGTTTATAGCTAAAGAAATCAAACCTCAGAGAAGATAAGGGATAGACTCAAGTTCACTCACTCAGCCAGTTTAAGTGGCAGAATGGAAGGTACAGGTAGGGTTTACATGTACAAGGGAAGTAACCACTATTAACTCATTCAACACTCACAACGCCCCTCTAAACAGGCCCTGGTATTAGTCCCATGTTAAAGACTAGGAAACTGAAGCACAGAGTTGAAAATTGACTACAAATTATTAGAAAAGTATCGTGAGGTTTGAATGTGATATTCACATAATATGCCTATTATTATTATCTCGGTTCATGGAAGAGGGGACCAAGAAACTACAGTTTAAAGGAACAGGCAAAGGTCGTTAAGTGTGCATCTGGCACAGGTGTGTGGGAAAGCAGCAGGGAGCCCTCCCTCCCCAGGATTCCAGCCCCTCCCTGCGAGGCCCACAACCATTCATGTGCCTTTCTGTGGCGTTAACAAGTAAGTGTTCGGGCCTCCAATGGAATCTGATCTCAACTACTGCCTCCCAGATACCGACTGCTGGTTCTCTCTCTAGGACAACAATCTAGTGTTCTTTTGAAAGGATCGTCTTCTCCCATCCAACAAGGGAGAGCACTTTCTGGCAAATTTATCAACTATTTTAGCCATATAGTTTAAAACCAAGCTTAGGAAGCGCTGGCCTAGTTTTGTCTGCTTCATTCCCACATCTCTGCATGGGCGGGAGGGGACTATAAGGTCTGGAAATCCCTTTAGGAACCAATGCAACAAAGACCACTTCTGATAAACTAGCCTTGCTCTCTAGCTGGGAGAACAGACTATTCTTGTGAGTCAGAGATATTCTTCCTCTTTCTTTTAACAAAATCACTAAAGGACAGCAGGTGGCAGCCTGTGTCAAGCTAAAGAGCCATAATCTCGATTTCGGAGGAACAAAGTTAAAAAAAACCAAAACCTCGATTTCGGAGGAACAAAGTAAAAACCAAAGTCATTTAATAAATGACAACAGTCTGGGGTACAAAATCTTGAAATGTTTTCTTATAAATGTTACACATTCTTAGATGACCAAGAACTCAAGAATGCTATCAGATCCTCTTTCCTCAGTACAGGGACATTAACTATCAAATTCACCTAATAATGTTGTGTATTTTAATAGCTCTGCTTTCAGGTAAAATGCTTCACCAGTCACTTCATAATACTAAGTGAAGTTTCAGTTGAGCTCCATTTAACAAAAGAAAACAGACTAGGGAAATAAGTGACTTCTTGCCTGTCCTCTGGCAAATGGCAGAACTGGGCTCTGAACCTACCTCTCGTTTCCAGGTCAGTGTAGCCAAGGGAGGGATGAAGGACAGTAACAAGAGGCTTTCGTGGTCGTGCAGCTGGATTCTCTGCTTTTCTGGGTTCACTGAGTCTGTTCCGTGCCATCACAAGCAGAAGTTACAATGGCCAGACTAACCTTGTTTCACTAAGTCAAATATTTGAAGGCAAAAAAGTTCATACATTAGGACACAGGGAGTAGTGGTCCGTAGTTCATTCCCACTGAGGGAAGGAAAATATAGAATTACTGTAACTGAAGCAAAATATTCTAGATACGAGGAATTAGTTCTGGGATAATTTTAAAGTAACATTGCCTACAGGCTTCTCTAGGCCACCCAGAGCCCTAGCATTCTTATAAAGTCAAAATTCAAACATGTCCTTACCTATTTCCTTTACAATATCCACAAACTGCACCAGAGAAAGTGGGCACTGAAAGCTGGTAGCAAAAGGCTAGGAAAAAACCAAATGAGTTATTTGTAGGTCTGGCTTATTTTTCAAGAGCAGAATGCCATCCATTTTTCAATACCCAAATAATATATGGCAAACCCTTAAGTTTTACCTATACTTAAAAATGAGAGGTCAGAGTGGACCTATTATCTCAATACTGGGAATTCCCCTGCAAAAAAAAAAAACTAAATTTACCTAAGGCAAAAGGGTTGGCATTCCTCTTCTTTCTTAAATTACAGAGGGGTTAAAAATCCCCAAAACTTTTAAGTCACTATACATGAAACAATTTAAGATGAATTTTCCTCTTCAGAGTGCTGGCACAGAGTTAGCCTTAGCCTTTCTAAGCCTGTTTTCTCAGCAATGAGAGTCAATCAATTCATAGGGTGGCGGTCATGATTATGAGGTATAGAGTCCTTTAACAGATCCCTTTTTGCATAACATGTTCATCATGTTAGGTATTTTTACAAACTATAATAAATTAAGAACTGCCCCTTGGAGTTAGCTTCCCCCTCCATTCTCAACCTGGTTAGAAAGGTGGAAGAAAGTGAGTTGGACATAAGCACTTTGATTTGTACAGATTAGAAAGTTCTTGAAAATTCCTTAAGCGTGTCAAAATAAAGGCTTCGCACATAAGCCTTGGGGAAGTAAATAAAGGAAGTAAAAAAATACACAACAAAAGTTCATATTCCATCAGGTTTTTTTTTATTAGAAGTTGAGAATACAGCAAGTAGGGAAATCCCATGGTGAATGGAACCATTGCACGGATGCCTTTCTGAAATGCCAACCTTCTATGATCCCCCAAAATGTGCTTTGTGGCTTCGGCAATTTATAAAGGGAAAGGGAAAAAATACTGAAAAAGGCCACTATTTAAAGATGATAGAATGAAGCTGTAGAGGTCCTAATCAGCTTAGGGCCAAAAAAGAAAATTAAAAATCTGCAGAGAACAAGCCAGCCTCTGAGTGCTGAGAGTAAGGCATTCAGGCGCCAACCTGGTGAGTTCTCAGCGAGCACTGTAAGAACAAGTGCTCAGTGAGGCTGCTGGTAGTGAGCTGCACAAAGACATACACACGTAAATGGGCGCGTGCGCACACACCCACACACACACACCATAAAGAGGGGAGATTTTTACTGGATTATACATTATTGATATTAAATTTCATTTTTCCTAAGGGTTTGTGCTATATTGAACTAGATTCACCTCTTCCTTTGGGCTGTGGGGCAACTGGGCCCAGAGGCTGCGACCTCTGTTGGTGTTTTTTCAGGGCTGCATCTTATACCCCATATCCCAAAGTGCATGACCAAAGAGCAAGCCTGGCTTCAGATATGTGCTGTTGCTTCCATGGAGTTAAGTGAGCTTCCTTCCTGATGGCACTGTCTTCCTGAACTATTTCTCCTCAAAGGGAGTAATACTGTTCTTGCAGGCACTGCGCCAGTTCACCCACTGAGTCTTTTCCTGGGATCCACCTAGAACCCAGGGCAATGACCTAGAACCAAAATACTCTTAAGTTCTTCCCAAGTTCTAAAATGGATTCTTTCTTCTTGGTTCCCAGCATTTGCTGGAGATTAGAAGAGGAGAGAAAGGAGAAAAAGAACTGAGAAAACCCTATACTAAATAAGTAGAAAATCCTTCCCATAGCCTAAATGCCAGTTGCGGATGTCAGCCCCCACTGCTTAGGGCCTCAATGTTTAGTTCTAGTATCCAAAATCCCCAGGATGTAACTTAATCTCACCTGAAGTCTTAGATGATAGTAAGTAATCTAAGACTCAAATGCTTGTTGGATGGTTCACCTATGAGCCAAGATCAGAATTCTATGAACCACAGCCTCCCCCTGCCACTCTCCCTGACACAACAGGGTACCTCTGGGATACTTGCGATCTTTTACTTCTAGCAGCTCTTCAAATAAGCTTTAAAGATTCTACCAGACTCCCTGACAATAACATACAATTTCCTTTGCAAACTTCCCCCATGCTATCCCTTAAAAACAGGGTTCAGAGACTGCTGATAACTGGACCCTGCTTTACAAGAGTTCCACTGGCTTTTTTGTTCAAGGAGAACTGATATGTCTCTCATACTGAGGTTCACCAAGACCGTGTGCCAGAAGTGAAACTCATCTTTCCTAATCCAAAGGAAGCACTCTCCCAACCTATGTAAATGAGCTCAGGAGGCACCTGAAAAAGGCAGAATCTCTTCTGTGGCTGGTTCCATGTCAGTAACTATGATGCCAGGCAAATGTCAATTTTTATTCCCAGGAAGGAGGAGGATAGTCAGGGTAGTGATTTTAATAGAGGGAAGTTTCCAGAGTATTTCAAAGCTCCATAATAAGGATATAGAGAATTGTCACATCCCTGCAATCAGATAAAGATCACCACAAAATTGAACAGGATGACAAGAAGTAATCAGATCAGCCCCTGTGTTAACATTTCCAGAGCTCTTCCCACTATCTCCACCGCCCCTTTGCAAGCATAACTGACTTTCCCAAGCAGGTGGCCCTACTCCTTAGAAGGTCATCAGCATGGAAAACAAGTCAGTCTCTCAAAGGACACCTTAACTAGAGCCTTTAACACATCCTATTTGCCATTCGCATGCTACTTCCACTGAGAAAATACATACCACCTCTCTCTACCTCAGAACCCCCAAAGGCCCTCAGGCATGAGAGTGGTCATGTGATCACTGGGCTGGGGCTGTACTCTCTGCCCCAGCAGGGTCCAAGGTATGTCAGCCTTTAGAAGGCACCTTGGTGCACCAAGGCATTTTACATTCTGGGGCTATCACCTGACCCTCCTATAGTCACTTTGTGCAAAATTGAAACAGTGTGTGGTACTTGCATGTTTTACTCTATACAAAAATTCTCCCTCCCTCCCCTACCCTTTTTAAACATTTATATAAATTCTTATTTAAACAGTAAGCTAGAAATCTTATTTACATTAATTTCTTTGTTCTCCCAAAAGAACATCTAAAATCACACTCCCACCCCTTAACAGGATATAAATGTTCACCTAAATCAGTCGGTATTATTGTTTTTAGAAGAGAGAAAGGGAGAAGAATGAACCATCAGCTCAACTGTTTCTCCATCTTCTACAAATAAATATGATATGGATAAGAAGCCAGTTTGCCCAGGGTCTTACAGAGCCCTCAATCAATAAATTCTAAGACTACATCAGGGTTTGGGCCATTTCTCCTTCTCTCCAAATTGATGCACTACATCCTTTGAGGTATGATTTATTTTTTTCTTCTCAGTCACGTGCCACGTGGAGCCCCTGGGGGTGTCAAAGCCCATGAGGCTGTCAGAGTTTGGGGGCTCCTCTGGTACTGACATCAATAGCCAGTAAGGGAGGCCTGCAGGCACTGCAGGCCCTGGTTCAGGGTCATGGTCCCTGGCTAGTGGTAGGTATCACAGTGCGTCCTCTTCACTGCAGCCTCCGCCGATCATGAAACGGAACTCCTGGAGGTTTGAGACACCATGGAAATGAACAAAAGCGCCAGCAACCACGAAGATGTGAAATAGCTGATGAGAGTGAAACTGGAGGCCAAAAAAAGGGGGAGGAGCAGAGAAAACCCATACATTATTAAAAGTCTGCTAAAGATTTTTAAGATCATTTATACTGAGCAGAGGTCATGGAATGGAGGTGACAGAGCTCAAATCTGAGGTATCCACAGGTCTTGGAACATCCATTAGGCATATCACATTCTGCTGAATTGAAGAACAGCTGTCCCCAAAGAAATCAAGGTGCCACCACTACAGTCTAGACATGAAAATGTGCATACTTAACACTGGAGTATCTGGTGAATTCAGGGGCAAATGACTTCCACAGACTCTTGTCACCAGGCCACAAAGGCCCCAAGGGTCTAGCAGTGGGCTACAGTTTGAGAGGCATTTTCCTCATTGCTGATGAATGTTTTTATCATGCACTAAAGCACCTGCGCTATGGTCATTTAAATGTTGCTCTCTATTTGAAAAATTAAAGGGATTTCCAGGATTGGGTACAAGGTTAAAACCCTATGGTGCTTAGAGTTTCCTCCAGCTCTAAGACTCTGGAATTACGTTAACAATATACTGTATCAAAAGACTAGTAAAGCAAGGCCTTTTGCTTCCTTCTCAAGTAAAAAGTTGGTCTACAAACAAGTGATATTATTTCTGATTTAACCTGTTCCACTGAATGCTAGTTCATATCTCAAAAGGGGTTATCAAATGCTCAGTGCACCAAAAACACTTCAAAATCACACTATTCTCTCATTATAGTCTCGAAATGAAAAAGTAGAGCGGCAAAACAGTATTTATCCCTGGGAAAGACATTGATTTTAGAAGTGTAAACTAGAAGGGTCCATAAGTCATAGCCAGAGAGATGTTTCCTAGGAAACCAAAGGGAATTCATTCTCCAAAAAAAATGGGGGCAAGGTAAAAATCTCTCTATCTTAATGTCAAAATTATGAGAAGGCAAACTCAGAGATAAATTAGCTAATTTGAAATTCAAAACACTCCCTAAAGTACCATTATCTTCATTTTAGGGATAGCTAAACTAAACTCTGAAGAGACTAGATGATCAACTTAGTCTATAATAATCAGCAACAGGTTGAGGAACAGAATGCCAAAGGTCAGACGTCATATCAAACAGCACTCCAACTCTGTACTGTTAAAACATGTCAGGCCATCTTCTGTTATAAAATTTTCCATCTATTGGCCCCTTATTATTTTCTTTTCCCTTTCTCGTTCCTCTTCTCTTACAATTGACCATAATTTAGTTATATCTACCTCCCATTCCAACCAACCATATATATATATACACTCAGTCTCTCATTACAAATTGCTAAAATTTGGTGATCGAAAAGAACTTAGGTAAGAATCTGGACCTTAGTAAAAAATCTAGTCCATCACCTTCATTTCGTAAGTGAGGAAACTAAGACAAACGATGACTGAATGACTTGCCAATACAGTGTAGTATACAGTGTAGTATACAGAGTCTGATATTAGACTAGCCTGATTCAAATTCTACTCCTATGACATAACAGCCAGGCAAGCTGTACAAGTTACCTAATCTCTCTAAACCTCACTCCCGAATCTGCAAAATGAAAACATCAGTAACAGGTTGTTATATATTACAGGGCTAATGTGTTATTAAATGAGGAAATCCATGTAAAGCACTCACTCAGTACTGTGCCAAGCACCAAGTATGTGCTCAATAAATGTAGTTACTATTGTACTTACCATCCAGAGAAACACAACTATAAGATGGTAAGATCTCTCGATGCTGAGTCAAACTTTTTCAATTATTTCACTTCTCAGTCTGCCAAATAACCCACTAAGATATGTATGTACATACAATAATCACCCCTGATCATACTTACCCAGATGTCACACTTGCCAGGAAAGAAGCGTTCAGGGATGCGAGCAGCATACAGGGCAGCTCCTGTGATATAGAGGCCAGCCATCAGCAACAACCAGCCAATCTGTCCTATGGTGGCAGCCTTTAGGAACCCCTCCGAGATGACATAGTGCAAGGCAGGAATGATTCCACTCAGGCCTAGACCCAAAAACACTCCTAGGAATCACAAGAAAAGAATAAAGCAAAATGCAGAAGAGAAATAAGGAACAAGAAGTATTACAGCAAAGAACCAGTAATTCTGTAAACTGACTATTTCAAAGTAGGATGCAACATTAGCTTCTTGTTTGAATGGAAAAAAAAGGTTCCACACAAGAAAGCACAGCTATGTTCTAAAAGACAGATCTATTTACAAATGCAAGGAGCCCTCTGCTGAGAGAGGCTTAGCTTAACAAGTCAGCAGTCCTCAAAACATTCAGAATTATGTTGCAAACTGTTTTAGGAAGACAGCTCTAGGAGTTTGTTTAAACCTCGCTAAATGTTGCCTCTTTATAGACACGAGTTGTGATACAGAGCAATTTTACTTATTTGATCTTCCCTTTAAAGCAACAGATATTCCTGAGGTGGAAGTGGGATGGGGTGAGGGGAGGCAATGAGAGAGTGAGAGGTAGAGGTGAGAAAACAAAAGGTAGTTATTGGTTCTGATGAATCCCCAAAATATTTTTGGGAACCACAGCTAGAACCAGAATCAGCTAGAGGTTCCTCCCTCCAAGCCTGTCCTCATTTCCCAGAGAGGAAGAGGGAGGGGGAGGGAAGAAGAATAGGGAGGGGAAGAGGAGGAAGGAGGAGGGGGAGAGAAAGAGGAAAGGGGAAGTAGGAGAAAGAGGAGGGAAGAGGAAAGGGGGAAGGGAGCGGAGGAGAAAGGGGAAAGGGAAGGGAGGAGAGAGGGGAGAAGAGAGGAGGGAGGGTGGGGGAGGGGGACAAACAGATGGCTTGTGAAAGCTCCCAGACCCAAAAGTACCAATCAGGTGCAGAAGTCTATCCGTCACTTTACCAAGCCCTACTGCCTTCAAAATCATCTGCAGCAGAGTTTTTCAAACTTCTGGATATGACCCAGGTTATAAGATCAACTAAGTGAGTCTAGATCAGCACTTTTTAAATTAACTAGAATAAAATAACAAATATCAGCCTGTGTGTGTCACAAGTGGATGTTACAAGTGGAGAGTTAAATATACTTTGTAAAAAGTTTTGTAATCGATATTTTTGTAAATTTATACATATATGTATGTTTATATATATATATATATATTTGTATGCATACATGTGTGTTCAGGGTTGTAAGAGAAAATGTCATGATCAAAAAAGTTGGAAGGCAACTGATCTAAAACCACTTTGAAATCTGTCAACCAATGAACCACATGAACTCCCTGCCAGAGCCATAACTGCTCCTGCATTTCGACACAGAGACTTAAAAATGATCCTTGCAAAACAATCATTTGGTAAACTTTCTCAAAAGAAATTACCAAATAAGCTACTGGTATGCAACGACATATGTATGCACATATGCATACTCATAAATAAAATGGGCATCTAAAAGAGAATAGGAAAATGGCAATGCTCATCTCACATAAGGAATCAAGCAAGCCTAAATAAAAACTACTTCCTACCTCTATATCTCACTAAAGAAAAAGCATCTGGTCCTGTTCTTTCACTTGTTCTTTTCCTCTATTAGCAATGGCTGCTAATAATGGTCTTGGCTGTCACTAAGTCAAAGGCTCAGGAATTTTCTTCTTCTGATGAGTATAAATAGCAGGACGTTCAGCTCTGCTCAGCAAAGTCATTCCTATCTCACGTGCTGAAGCAGGCTTAACACCATGGTTAAGTACTACTGGAAAGCCAACCATGACCACTACTCTTCTGCTCATATAAACACTTAAAAAGAGAAGAGAGTAGAGTGTCATAACAGTGATCATTAACAAAGTTAAGTCTAACTTCTAACCTTTGAACAATGGCTTGGATTTTAATACTAAATTTTTTTTTTTTTTAAGGTAAAAAGGAAAAACACTCCTTTTCATACTTCTCAGCAGACACTGGGTTTAGTACTGGGAAAAGAAAATTCAAGACATAGCCTAGGCTATAAGGAGGTCCCCCAAAAAAAGCATGTCTGTTAACCTCATACTCCTACGGGAAGGCTCAAAAAGGCATTCTGAGGCTTTTGACTTTCCATATGATCTCCAGCTAAATAGACATTATCCTAAACATAAAAAATCTCTTTATCTCTACAACAGAAGAGATGTGTGGTGCCTACTGTAGGAGAACACAGTCTTATTTACCTAAGCAGATTACACATTTTAAAATAAAAATACAAAACAAAAAATGACAAAAAAAAAAAAAAAAAAGGAAACAATCACTACAAAAATACATTTCAAACTGAGAGTAAGAGGAATTATTGTTTGTTTTACTAAAGTTATGGAGCCCCTGCCTTACCAACAGAGTATGGCCATAAACTCAAGTAAACGTAGTCCAAAACAAATCAGCTCACATAGCTCACTACCACCTCTCCCTCAACTCTAATGCTTTAAGACAACTAATGAACACTACTACATTAAAAGCCCCTCAAGAACAGAAACTATGATTTATTAATCTTTGCACCATAAGTATATCGCATAATGCTTGGCAAATGGTAGACTTTTAATAAATAACTGGTAAAAAAATAAATGTCCAGTATAAAACCTCCACATGCTCTTCTTACCTGCTCTTACTCCTCGATACTGAGGGGTGGCAAACATGTCCCACTGGGAGACTATAATGGCTGCGATGCCCAGCACACAGATGACAATCAAGTAGATGAAGCAAGGTTGTGGATTACAGTAGAAAGAATAATAAAGCCAAGGAACGAAACTTCCCATAATCAGAAGAGCAATACCAGAGTAATCCAGTCTAGAATAGGGGAGAAAAATCCATTTAATAATAAATATTACTGCTCACTACATGTTCCAATTAATTCCTCATGACATGAACTAGCAACAATAGCTAAGGGCAAACCAGGGTGCTTGCTTTCATTTGTTTTTTTAAAAATTCTTATCAAGTGGTAGAGGATTCTGCCAACTCTGCTGGATGATTTTCCCTAACCCGCTGACTAAATCATTGATCAATTTATGGACTTTACAGATACTTACTTAGAGAAGAGTCGGGAGACCCCTTCTGAGTGGCAGTAGACTGTGTGGAAGAGCCATGAAAAAGAAAGGCAGAGAATGGCCCCCAAGAAGAATAATCCAAAGACCACCTTCTCTTGCAGAGGGGCCACAAAGGAGATGTTTGGGCGAAACATATAAAAGATCCCCAGGCACAGGAAGAATACACAACCTAGGAAAAGAGTACAGAAGAAAGAGAAAAGGACAATCTTTTGAAGAGACAATGTTATATGCCAATTATGTTTTCAATCACAATGATATCTGGATTTAAAGTTCCATGAGAAAAATTATCTAAATAATTAAAGCTTATTCAAAATTTTGGCTACTTCAAACATTATTGGTATCATATACTCCTCAGCTTCATAAACTGAGTATAAAGACTATATTCACTTATTTATCTAAGAGCATAATCTAAAAGCAAAGCAGACAATGCCGTCACTCCTTTGAAGACTACATTAGTCCACTTCTACCCCTAGATCTAGTATAAAATTTCATTTACAAAATTTTGGGGGAAAAAAATTGGGGGCACATATGATGTAGCCCAGCTTCCAAAGGTCCATTCTGCATTTGCTTTTGCAATGAATTCCAATACCTCCAAACTCTGCCAAGAAATACAGCTTTCCTCCACCAACAGCTGTCAGGGAACGCTATGCTTCTCTAGTTCTCACCAAGTGGCCCAAGAGATTCAAGAATTAAGGACAGTAAAATGCCTAGTTAGGCTATTTCATAACCAATTTTTAAACTGTTATTCATAGTAACATGTCATGTTCTTACTGCTTAGGGAACGGCCACTTAACACAAGGAAGGCACAGAAATTATGAATTTTTGAACATTTGCTAAGTATTATATTTGATTCATTTAGTAAAAAATGCCCTGGAGTTAGAAGTCAGCAATGAACCTGATTTGATACTCTATTCTACTCCCACTATGTTGGCAAGTGGGAACATGGGGGCACAGTAGAAATCAAATGTGTGATAAGAAATGCAAGTCAATGGGGTGAGGCCAGAAAGAAACTATTTAGTATACAATAGTCCCCCAGTTATCCACAGTTTTACTTTCATGATTCAGTTACCCACACAGTCAACAGTGATTTGAAAATATTAAATAAAAAATTCCAAAAATAAATAATTTATATGTTTTCAATTGTGCACCAGAGTATCATGATGAAATCTCACACCATTCCACATGGAACATGAATCATCCCTTTATTCAGTGTGTATATACCACCCACCCATCAGTCACTTAAGTAGCTATCTCTGTTATGAGAGAGAGAGAGAGAGAGAGAGAGAGAGAGAGACAGACAGACAGACAGACAGACACACACTCCATGTTCACATACCTTTTATTACAGTATACAGTTATAACTGTTCTATTTTATTACTAGTTATTGTTGTCAATCTTTTACTATGTCTAATTTATAAATTAAACTTTATTGTAGGTATGTATGTATAAAAAAAAAAACCATAGTTTATACAGGGTTCGGTACTACCTGTGGTTTCAGGCCTCCACTGGAAGTCTTGGAATGTGTATCCCCCTGGGATTTGGGGGGAGGGGATTACAACCATCACCACTATTAAATTTCAGAACATTTTCATTACCCCCAAAAAATGCCCTATACTTATTACAGTCATCTCCCATTCCCCAATTCCCACCCTAGACAATCACTAAGCTATTTTCTGTCTCTAGGTTTTCTCATTCTGCCTATTTCATGTTTATGGATCATAAAATACGTAGCCTTTTGTGTCCATCTTCCTCTTAACATAATGTTTTCAAGGCTCACCCATGTTCTAGCATGTATCAATATCAAATAGTATTTTATTGTTTGGATATAACATAATTTATTCATTCATCCATCAGGTTGTTTCCACTTTTTGAGTATTTGGGTTGTTTCCACTTTCGTGTGAACATGTTTTCAACTCTCTTGAGTATATGCCTAAGGAGAAGAATTGCTGGTAACTCTGTTTAATTATTTGACTTAGCTATAATAAAATTATAGTGCAAACTAGGATAACCACAGAGTAAATCAGTGAGAAACTGCATTATTAGAATTCCAGAAAACAAAATGGCCAGTCCCAAATACATTTTTAAGTTCTGTCCTTATCGTCAAGATACAAAGGGAAAAAAAAGAATAAAAGTGAATCACCAATTCATTATACCACTGATATTACATACCTAAGAGATGTGTCCAGATGTTGCCTGTCTCTGTGTGTATTCTAAAAATGCTTTTAAAACAGGCCCGGAAAGAAGGCATAGGGGGCCGGTGTCCGTGTAAAAGGAAGTCGTTATCCTTGAGCCAGTCTGGGAGTACATCATGAGGGATTACTCGCCATCGACCTTCCCATACCTGGAAGAAGATTATTAAATACTTTTGGGGTTTTAACTGTCAATTTAGCAACACTGGTACAAAATAACAATCTCTTTACCACAATTTCTTAAATTTTCTTATGAGAAAAATAACTTTTACAAAGACTAACATGCAAAATGTATAACATCCTGTATTGAGTTTTTAAAAAACAGATTGATCAAAAAAAGGTATTTTTTTAAATTGGGGGACTTTTCTCAACAGAAGGAAAGAGTAAATGAACTTTGCCCTGAAGAGTGGTTTCAAATTTTCTTTCAGTCTGGCTAAAAAGGAGGGTGAGGGTTCAAAGCCCCACCCACAGACTCCCCGCCTTCATCTTCCACAACAGCCTTTACCCTCTGAAAAATCCCTGTGATATTAAATCTGACCATTTTTACACTTAATATTCCTGTTGGTAGGAAAAATAAACTATATAGAATCACACTTTTGTGCCTTTTGCTAAAATCTCTCCCTCTCCCTTTACTTTCTCTTCCTACCACAGCAAATATGAAGTAGAAGAGACCATAGAAGTCAGAAAATCTTAGATCTCTGTCATTAACTGGCTGAATGAGCTACAATCACAAAATCACCAGTCTCAGTTTCCTCATTTATAAAATGAGGATAATAGCACTTCAATAGCTATGAAGATTCAAATGAAATAACCCAAAGCACTTCATAAATGAGATAACAAACCCCAGCATCCACCCCAAAGGTAGTATTAACCTCAATCATCCCCAGAAGGTGCCACCTGTTGAGAATTTGCAACCAATCCACCCTTCGCGAGCTAGAAAGATGTCAAAGAAGCTAAGCCTTAACTTAGCTTCCTTCAAGCTCCTTCGCCCCCCTCTCTCCCTCTTTCCCACTGTCCCTCCCATGTCAGACTCTAAAGGAAAAGGGATCAGATCAGGAGTTTGATAGTCTCTCCTTAAAAGGTTTGTCAACCTCTACACTCTGCTTCTTTTAAAGTCTCTCAGCCCAGAGAGCTCATACCACAAGATCACTTAATCCTAAACTAACTTGCTTCTGCTAGCCAGAAAGATGTTAAGGAAAAATGCCAGCCACATGGTCAACCTACAGACTTCATCTTTAGACAGTGATCCTAGACCACTCTCCTCAGGGTTCTTGTGACAAGCAACTTGGCTGGGCCATACAAACTTGGTTCTCTCTGCTAAAGAGAGATTACCACTTAATTGCCAGCTACTGTACCCATTCCTTTCGCTCCACAACATTTTCCTGTTCTAGGCTCTCTTCAACCTTTCCTGACATTTATAAAAGAAACGATTCTCTCTGTAACTCCAAAGGAAGGGAGGACTAAATCTAAGAACAGAAATGGCCATTTTAATACTCTATTAAAATTTGCTCAGGACGTGGTTCCATAGTGTTGCGGTTAGCACATTTGCTTTACAAGCAGAAGGTCCTGGGTTCACACCCCAGTGGAGCCCTGGTCCATGGTCTACGGCCATGCCACCCTGATCTCGGAAGCAAAGCAGGGTTGGGCCTGGTTAGTACTCGGATGGAAGACCAGCTAGGAAGACCAGGTGCTGTAGGCATAAATAATAATAAATAATTTTTAAAAAGAAAAAGAAAAAGAAAATTTGCCCACTGTCTCTACCTTCCTTCCAACTCAAAACCTGAGGCCTGTGATTACTGGTGCTAATCTGGCCATTCCATGCTTGTTCCTAACATACAATAAAATAAAATAATACCAACAGACTAATCTAGATTTTTAATGTCTACTGCTAATATTACTATCACTTGTAAAAGCAGCTGTTAGAGATCTTCCACAGGACTTTGTAGTGAGAGAGACACACCAAAACATGGAACTTCTTTTATCTAATTTAAACTTGGTAAAAATAGTTATTGTCGAGATTAACCTTATAAGATGCTGCTGCTGTTTTACTTCGGGAGAATTTTATTTTCTAAGAGGGAGAGGAAGGTAGAAATCAATCCTCAGGACAGTCACAATAAGCAAACAGCTATGCTGTGGCCATATGAAAACTGCGATTTTGTTACCACACACAGCCAAATGGTCAAATGCTTCCTTTTTAGAGTCAGAAAGAATATGCTGTTTCTTACTAGTTTCATGTACATACAATGTCAGAGTGACTTCTTCTCCTCCGTTTCTAAACAAATATTCTGGTGGTCTAAACACTGAGCCAGGGAGTTGTACTTTCTAATTATACTGCAATTAGTGTTATATTCAACAACACTGCATCCTCATTCTCAACTTGGAGTCAAGCTAACTGCCAACTGAAACAGGTATCCTCTTTTATAGCCTGGGAGAAAAAAGAACAGGATCACAGCTTAGACGAAGACATGTTTCTTTATAAACTTGACAAAGATAAGACCGAAGTCAAACATTTTAGCATTAGTTCACTGAGTTTGTATTAGACCATACAGTGTGCAAAATATAATTTTAAAAAGCACCTACAGTATACCTATTTCCACATGGGCCAGGCTATGCTGGCAAAACAGCAACAATTGAAGGCTGAATAAAAAAGAGACCAAGATCAAACCTGGACACTCTATAAAGGCTAAAATTATTTTATTTTCCGTATTCCTGCAAGAAACACTTTTTTTAAAAGGAAAAAGTACACCAGCAAGGCCACAGGACACTTCATTTTAAACTGTTTCTTTTTACTTGCTTCCAATCCAAGAAAGAGAATTCTACGTCACTGGACATGCTAGTTTTCAAGTACAGTCAGTGGCACCACCATAGCAGGTACAGCAGTACCCTAGAGAACACCATTTACCAGGAAGCCTCTTCGTCTTGCTCTCACAGATAAACTGCTAGGATATGGGAGGCAAATGGTTTATCAGTTTTTGTGCCTCACTCATTTTCCTTTAATAAATCAGTTTGCAGCAAAAACAAACAAACAAATAAACAAACAAACAAAAAACCTATTTATTCTCCCATTAACTATTAAATTTAAAGTTTTGCTTTATTCTTTACTTAGTTCAGAAAGAGAATAAAAAAGCAGCCAAGTTAGCTACATTACCCCCACTGACAGATAAATATTAAAGAGCTCTAATGGCCCAGATACCAAATACTCAACTTTGAGAGATTTAACATCAAACTTGCTTTTTGAAAAACAAACCTTTTGTATCCTTCAGTGCTAATTCTCCTGAGTCTGTGATCACTAGAATAGGTCTATTGTTTTGCTTGGCTTTTTTTTTTTTCCCCCATCAATTTTCAATTTTCGAGCACTGATTAAAATTTCCTGGGCTCTAAGACCCAAAAATACTTACCCCTCCTCCACCACTCTCTACTCATCCCTTTACTTTGAAAAGGATATCTATATTCAGATTATAATATTCTCTTCTCCTCCTCTGGTCCAAAGTACAGCAGTCTAAGACAACTAGCCCTAATTATTTCTAGTGTTACTGTGAACACAGAAAAACCTAAATTTAGTTTTCAAGATCTAGGAACATATGCATTTTGAAGAGTCTTGGTTTCATAAAACCCATTAAAAAGCTGAGTCACAAAATTTTCTCTCTAAATAATCAATTTCTCCAGAAATGTTTAACAAATGAATTTATATATACTATACACACAGACTTAATATTGACTTTAGATCATATCTCCCAGGGTCCCAGTTGATGAGATTAATCAAGTAGCTATAAATTTACCAGTGTCCCTATTTTCTCTAAGCAAGCAACCTTGATTCCAGTTACCATTTTAGAAAAGAAAGAAGAACCTTTAATAGGTTCTAATGAATCAGATAATAAATCAGAAGAAAGCCTTAGAGACAGAAAATATACCAGCTAAACTAAAAATACTAGATGTGCGAAATTTCTGGAAAATTTCTATCTAAAGAGTAGTGTGATTACCCACAGAATCCCTACAAAGAGTAGCATGTTTGCCATCACAGTCAAACAGCAGAATAGATTCAAGGGCCTTGGAGATGATATTTTAGTATCTCCAGGCATCAACCACCCCCAATTTTGTTTATCCTGTCTTATTTAAACTATCCATAAGATATCTACTCTGTTAACCTATATCAGGGAAGACTTGTTTCCCAGTTCAATGTTCTAGTTTTGTCAAAATATCATGGCTACTGCAGGCAAATGTATTACACTCTGAACAGGGTTAAAGTCCTGTGATTGGTTCTGTCTCCATTTCACCACAAATTATTCCCAAAGCAAACCAAGGGGCAAGCTACTACCACTTTCCTTAAAGGTTTCTGTTTGGGAAGGGATAACCATACTGCATGGAAATGACCAAAAAACTGCCATCTTACCTTACAAACAAACTCTTCCATTCTTTCCATTGCATGATGGGCTTGTAAGAGAGGGGACATAGCCATAAACCCCTCTTCTTCCTGAGAAGCTTCATCATTGCACTCATGTTCCTCAGATCTCTGCAAGGCAAACATAGCAACAGTCAGAGATAGAGACCAGGAGCCAAATGAAACAATCAATACACTTTCCCTGAAAAATTATGAAGAAATTCTCTTAAGGTCAAAACAAGGCCTATGACAAGTAGCAATACAGGAAATCAGTTTATTATAGAATAATGTGTATTAAAAATGAAGAACAGTTATTTAATTCTTCTCTGACAACAAATGAACTATAACAACAGCATTTCTATGTTTGTTTCGGTAGCAAATTCCTAGAGTAGCTTGAATGGTTTGTTTTTTGTTTTAAGAATCATATTCATAGACCACAAAATATTATTAACTATATAAAGTTGAGGAATTACTGACAGGAAAATCTCTAAGAATCACACTTCATGCATATAAAATAAACAATCATAATACAATGTGGTAAGTGTTCTGAGGAAAAGAAGGAAAGAAAAATTCATTTACTAAATTTTTATAATATGCCAATGCAAGGGCCTTACACAGGTCATCTACCTTAATCCTGACAGTCACCTTATTAGATAAGTATTCTTATCTAATTTAACATATAAAGAACATATAAACATATAAAGTTGCCCAAGGTTAAATGTAGTAAAGATGAAAAGTAAAAAATGCAACACCCGTTGTCTTTCTACATTCTTGAGGAAATGGTCAATTTGTCTAGGGAAATGGAGGAAGAAATGATAATTTGGTTAGATCTCAAGGGATAAATCACTAAAATTAAGATTTCTATTTCCAGATCAAGCTTCATACTAGTTTATACAGAATGATATTGCGACAAGGACAATGGACTAGAAAGAAGTAAGGAGAGCCAAGTAGTAAGCCTGGTTCTACCAGTAATATCATTGGAACTTTCTATAGGTCTCTCAAGCTTTCTGAGCCTCATTTTTTTCATTTCCATTTAAAAGAAGAAGTTTAAACTAAACAATCTGTAGAGTCTTCTCCATTCTCTAAAATTCTGTGATTCTGTAACTCAATGAATAATGACAGCACGAGAGAACCGTAATTCCACATCTAAGTGTCTACTAGATAAACAGCACTACTAGCATGAAGAAATGAACTGATCTTCCACCTCCAATCAAAAAACCAAATGGTGATTTCAAAAAAAAAAAAAAATGGCGCAGATGATAGAGGCTCTGTTCATCCCTCTGGCAACTAAATCAAAGGAGCAAACAGCAAGGAAAAATCGCCTGGGATCTAGATGAACAAGCCATACAACTAGGGAGAAATACAAGAAATCACCCTGCAACAGTAGAAGGTAGGGCGGGGCAAGGACAGGAGTCTGAAGCAGCCGAGCAGGACAGAGGCTGTGGCAGCAGCAGCTGCAGATGCCTCTTAAAGGGGCTGTGTCTGTGAATGAACTTTCACGGTGACGGACCTGCTTGTTATGAGCACCAGCACCGGTGTGGCTGCACAGGGGGCACCAGGGACTTACAAGGGTCACTGAGTTGTCTGAGCGAGGACCGAGAGTAGACTCGCTCTGTACAGATGTGCCGGCAGTATCTACTGTTCCTCTGTTGAGCCCTCCCCTCCTCCCAGTGAATGGACTCAGCACCGCCATCGCCCTGAAGTTATCAAACTGGATAACAGATGTCGCTAGGCCCAGAGGATTCCCTGAAACTCCACCTCCCCAAACTCACGGCTCCACCCAAGCCACATCCAGGTGTGTCCTCTCTTAGGTGCCCTAGACTGGAGGCAGCTGGCCTCGGTTTCTGGTGTGGCCTTTTGAGGCAACTATAAACACAGCATCTGTGGATTGTTTGCTAAATCCTAACAGGTGGACCTGAAGAGGTACAGGTTGGGGCTAAATCTGGCCTGTAGCTGAACCTCTCTTAGGACTGTGCCATTGGACACCTACCACACAAATCCACACTAATAAGACCAGGAGACTTAGGAGCTTTGCTTAGTACATAGAACCAGACACAGAAAGGCAGCCAAAATGGGAAGACAAAGAAACAGAAACCATATGAGAGAATAGAACAGAGACCCAGAAATAATGGATTCAAGCAATCTAACAGATGCAGAGTTTAAAACACTGGTTATAAAGATGCTCAGTGAACTTATGGGAAGTATAGATGAATTCAGTGAGAACTTCAACAAAGAAATAAAAAACATAAAAATGGAAATGGAAATTATAAAAGGGAACCAGTCAGAAATGAAGAACACATTATCTGAGATGAGAAGTATATTAAATGGAATAAACAAAGTGAATAAAGAAGAGGATCAAATGACCTATACTGAGGATGGGAAAGCCAAGGACATTCAATCAGAATGGCAAGAAAAAAGAAGCCAAGACTATGATAATAATTTAAGGAGCCTATGGGATACTATTAAATGTAAAAATATTCATGTCATAGCGGTACCCAAAAAAAAAAAAAAAAAAAAGATGTTGAAGAGCTATTTGAAGAAATAATGATGGAAAACTTCTCCAACTTGGTGAAGGAAATAGACATACAATCCCAGGAAGCTCAAAGAGTCCCAAAACCAGGAACCCAAAGAGGGCCACACCAAGATACATCATAATTAAAATGCCAAAGGTTAAATACAAAGAGAGAATCTTAAAAGCAACAAGAGAAAAGCAGTTAGTTACCTACAAGGAAGCACCCATAAGACTGGCAGCTGATTTCTCAAAAGAAACTATGCAGGACAAAAGGGCTTGGCACAAAATATTCAACGTGATGAAGACTCAGGATTTACAACCAAGAATACTTCATCCAGCAAAGCTATCATTTAGAGTTGAAGGACAAATAAAGAGCTTCCCAGACAAAAATAAGCTAAACGAATTTATCAACACCAAGCCAATATTACAGGAAACATTGGAGGGACTTCTTTAAGAAGAAAATACATGTATCAAAAACAGGAATAACTACATTCTTATCAACAAGTACCTCAAATGGAAAAGAATTAAGTGCTCCAACCAAGACAGAATGGCTGAATGGATAAGAAAACAAGATCCCTACATATACTGCCTACAAGAGACTCACTTCAGATTAAAAGACACACACAGACTAAAAGGAAGGGGATAGAAAAAGATATTGCCTTGATGACCCTCGAGAGTATTGCGCTGAATGAAATGGGTCGGATAAAGACAAATATCGCATGATTTCACGTAAATGTGGAATCTAAAGAACAAAATGAACAACAACAAAAGCAGAAATAAACTCAGATACAGAGAATATTTTGAGGGATAGTAGATGGGACAGGAGTTGGGGAGACAAAAAAAGGCAAAGGGATTAAGAGGTACAAATGGACAGTTGCAGAATAAACATGGAGATGTGGAATGTAGCATGGGGAAGATGGTTAATAATGTAATAAATACGTAAGGGGGAAGAGAGGCACTAGATTTAGTGGAGTAATCACTTCGTGAGTTATGTGAATCTCTGATCAGTGTGCAGTACAACTGAAAGTGGTGTATTATCGTATACCAACTATAAATGGAAAATATTGAATTGTACAATGTAAATATAAGCAACTAATTATCTATTATATTTCAATAAAGACGGAAAAAATCTAAGGATGAACATGCAGAGGCAACAGGTAATCTATCACTACTACTGAATTTGAACACGTTTACAAATAAATTTTAAGATTTCATTTTCCTGCTCTTCACTTTTCAAGATAACTAGAGGCTATCAAGCAGCATGTGAGACATGTTATGTTACACACTCAATCTCAAGTTTTAAAATATTATGTTCTCCAAGAGAACTATCTTAAACTTGCTTCTCTACATTCTTACCATTAAAACACCTCCCTTCTTTACTCACCTAAAACTTACCTAGCTATCCTTCAATGCCCATCCCATCATATTTCTTGTTTAAAACTCTTCCTTAACTAACAAGCCTAGTTTTTCTCTGCCTTTATTATTTTATAATTGCCTCCTTATACCCCCCCTCCCCACTCCCAACATTTTTAGATTGCTTCCCCCATGCCCATGAAATTTTAGTAACAGATATACATGTATCTGCTGTGGCCCTTTGGAGGGCTACAAAGCACTGTGTTTGTTATTTAAGAGTTTTTCACTTCCCACAAACGAAAAGGAACTTTCACCAGAGAATGTGTGCTCTACCTAACCCATAGCAACTGCCTTCTCTTCTGAACTTCTTTAGCACTTAAAGTCTGTACCACTCATTCGACAACTAATATAATCTCTAATTATAGCTCTTGTTTTATTGACTTATACTGTTTATTACTTAAAAGAATCTTATATTTTTAGGGTATAATTTCCTAAACTAGATTTTAAATGTCTGTATTTGTCTTCTTTCCCATGACCCTCAGATAAGCTCTGTGCAATATTTTATATATTTACACAGTGGCTAAATTAAATAATGCTTTTAAAGATTTTCAAAAAGAAATTAAAAAGGATTGTGCCTAATTAAACAAAAAATTATAAAATTCCATTAAATGAAAAATGAAAAACCAACGACAGCTTGAAATGATTAGCAGACTGATTTTAAAGTATAAAATATAAATTTATATATAAAATAGCTCAAATATTTATGCATGTTCAACATGTATTTGATTCTTCACAAAGATAAAAAATAAGGATTTGATCTTGATTGTCATACAAATAAATTATGTCAACATTTTCCCACAGAACTACAAATAAGCACATAAAAGAGAATCACAGTTAAATGTTTCCTGTACTATATCATAAGTAAAACTGGTTAAGTTACACACAGTCTGGAAATATCAATGGAATTACTTACAATCAGTTATTTTGAATATCAAGCTAAATGTGTTTGGATCCATAGAGGATTGTTGATAGGAAAAGGTAAGCCAGACTTACTGGCAAGCGAAAGGGCATTTGACATACTTAACCTTAAATTACAGACTTAGCCAAGGAAACATAGTAGGGTGCCTCTCTCAGTAGGCACTCACCACTACACAGGTCTATTCGAAAGAGAGATGAACGGTTCAATTTCCCAATCATAAGGAAGGAAGAGGAACAATGACATCGCTGTTGAGGAAAGAACAGCTCTGTGTCTTCAGCAGTGCTAATACATGTTTGTTGAAAGAAAACAAAAGTACATTCAGAATGTAGTATATATGGTCTGAGTCAAACATCAGCCAGGGGCCAACACTGTTTACTCATTTAAACAAACATTTTTTTAGGAAATGGTGGTTTGCCATAATGAATTAAAAGTGAGTCTGAAGCCAAATAAACCTTGACTACTGATATATTCTGTAATCTCTAACAAGATTACATATAATCTCTCTAAGCATTAGTTTCCTTATCTGTAAAATGATTTTAGAATTGTACCTACACTGCAGATGTTTTAAGGATCAAAAATAATGAATAAAAAGAATCTATCATAGGGCCTGGGACTCAGAGAGCAACAAATAAATGATGGTCTTTATTATTATAATGATGTACTAGGTACTGAAAACATTAAAGTAGGTATGACAACCTAGTGGAGAAGACATGAATGTAAGTAAATAACTACAGCAATGAACTGGTGAACAGTACGAAAAAAGTCTGATGCAAATAAAAAAGAGAAAAGTTAACTCTGGCCCTGTTGGGAAGTTTTCTGAAAAGGTAACATCTGAACCAAGTCCTGAAAAATGTATTCAAGTGTAAGACATGACAGGAAAGAAATGATAGGTAAAGGTAATAGCAAGTACCAAAAACACATAGGAAAGAAAAGGCATGACACAAATAATATGTCATTTAGCATGGATACAGCAAAAAGTAAATGTGATGTGAGGCTATAAAAGGTAACCCAAATGTCCATGAACAGATGAACAGATAAAATGTGGCACATACATACAATGAACATTGCTCAGTCATAAAAAGGAATGAAGTTCTGATACATGCTACTACATGGATGAACCCTTAAGAACATTAAGCTAAGTGAAATGTGCCACACACATGAAAGGGCAAATATTTTACAATTATCTAAAATAGGCAAATTCATAGAGGCAGAAAGTACATTAGAGGTTACCAAGGGCTGGGCTGGAAAGAGGAGATAATGGAGAATTATTCCTTAATAGGTACAGAGTTTCTGTTTGGAGTGATAAAAACTTTGGAAATAGTGGTAATGGCTGCATAACACTGTGAATATAATTAGTGTCACTGAAATATACATGTAAAAACGGTTAGAATGGCAAATTTTATATGTTTTACCACAATAAGAAAATAATTTAGGAGGGTAAAGGGGTCTATAGCAGCATTATTCAGAATAGTCAAAAACCAAAAACAATCTAATTGCCAATCAATAAGAAAATAAACAAGTGTGATATAGTTATATAAGATTACTACTCAATAATTAAAAAAATAAATAAATAACTAGTGACATGCAAAGCAATATGGGTAACTAGCAAAAACATGCCAGGTGAAAGAAACCAATCATGAAGGCAGTGTGTATTATATGATTCCATGTTATGTTCAGCAACAAGCAAAACGAATCTACTATGGCAAAAATCAGAAAAGTAACCTCTGAGAATGGGGCTGAGATGGAGAGGGGTTACTGACTAAAAAGGGGTATCACAGAAGTTTCTGAAGTAAAGGAAATAATCTGAATCTTGATCTGTGTGGTGGTCATACTTATGTAGCACTTTATATACACTGTGTCACTGTGCTATGTATTATTTAAGATTTAGGCATTTTAAAATTATTCCAATAAAGTGTTGTTGTTTTTTTTTTTAATAGGAATTGGGAGGAATGGAGGTGCAGTTAGGTAGGAACCAGCTACTTTAAGGCTTTTGATACTGAGGAGCTTTAGGTTTTGTCCTGTAAGCAAAAGTGAACATTTAAATGATATGATGTCGGGGCAGGCCGAGCCTTAATAAAATTGCAATTAGAAACTATTACTTTGGCAACAGAGAGAAGGCCACACTGAAGAAGGGAAATATGAAAGAAGAGATATAAATTAAGAAAATATTTTAGAAGTCTAAAGCAGTTGTTCTCAACTAGAGGAAATTTAGCGCAATGTCCCCCACCCCAACATTTGGCAACATGTGGAGTCATTTTTACTCGTTACAAACCAGGGGAATGCTACTGGCCATCTAGTAAGAAGGGGAAGGATGCTGTTAAAACATCTTATAATACAAAGGACAGCTACCCACAACAAAGAACTATCTGGCCAAAATGTCAATAGTGGTTGAGAAACTGATCTAAAGAAATAGGGAGAGGGTCTATATACTTCAAATTATATATCCCACAATCCAGTATTATGTGTTTACAACAGGAAAAAAAATATTTTATCAGATATATCACTGTGAAAGATGCTAAAAATAAGCGAGCTACTTATTATTAACTGGTTACTAGTGCCAAAACTAAATGATAAGCAATCATTCAAAATTTTAAAAAGTATTTACGGAGCAGCTACTATTTTACAAATGAGGAACCTGAAGTTAAATGATTTGTTCAAGGTCACACAATTATAAAATGCCAAAGTCAGTTCAACTGAGGCACATAGAGTTCCAAAGTTCGTGCTCTATTCTCTCTATTCGTACTGTTTTCTAGTTATGAAACTGCCTGCTTTTTGGGTAGTAGACATTTGGCCAAAAGACCACAAGACACACAGGCAGACCTTGCTTTGCACAGTAGTGCAGGATAGTAAAAATGACTGTGCAAGCCAAAAATCATGTAAAACAATCTTAATAACCAATGGGAAAAATGACTATTCCATGACCTTAAAAAACGTTTGTCAAAACATTAAAAACTGTCAGTTTTTAAAATTTAAAAATAGTAAAACTAGCTTTATTTAGTATGCTATATTTCAAAACAGAAACACTGAGAATTGTTTATTTGTGTTAAAAAAAAAAAAAAAACTTGCCAAGAGCAACTGGAACAGTGCTTGCCTTCTTTTTGTTGTATAACTTAACAATACAAAGTGAGCATCTTTTTTGTGCCTCGCAAACTGTCATACTCCTTTCTAAATTTAAATCAGCTTTCGAAATTTTATTCTTTGTGTTTCAGTGTCATGAAAGATCTTCAAGAGTTCCCTTAATTTGACTCTTTTGACTACATCACTTCTCTGGACATCTTCATCCTGTCACAAACACTTTACTCATTTATGTTGACAAGTTTGCCTTCACTAAGTTCCTCTAGCTGCATATCTAAAATCCCTTAAATAGTGGCAGTATCAGAATTCCGCAGGCAGCTATGTCTTCTATAATTCTACTTATGTTTCATTTGACTTTCAGCATTATCATTTTCATTTCTTTGCTTCACTTTTACCTTTGTTAGCCAATTCTCTTTTGATTATCCATTAAAACATCACATAGATTTATTACTGGGAAGCAACACAACTATATACTCTCTTGTCTTGTACATTAATGAATAACATTGTATAATAATCGGTCGCTGATGGACTTTTTAAAAAGTGACATGACTGGCTCCTAATCATGATGCATATCTACTATTTGCACAGTGATCTATGGACTAAGGGCTAGCAGAAAAGTTAGTACTTTACACAATTACAGCAAATATACTGTGGTAACTAAAATTCAAACCATATTGTTGAGGAACTGGTACTTAACTAACCTACAGTAACTGAAAGTCATACATACTGGAAACTTGCAAAGAATTAGGGCTGCCTGTATGTATTTTCTTGTCACATCTATTACAACCACCCTTTCTTATCCAAAACGGTACTTCAAAAAAAGCTAATCTCAATTCAACAGAATGTGCATTATTATTGTTGGTAATAATTCCATCCAGGAGCCCAGTGTATGTTATGAGGCAGAATGTGGTCAGTGGTCAGAAATATCTATCACAGAAAAGATAAATACTTCCATCCACCCCAACATGTCAGCAAGATTTTTGAATTTTATAAAAGAATGTTCCCTTCAGAGGTACAAAGTACTAATAAGTCTGTTGAATTATCAAGTCTTATCCCCAATTCTCACCCTCCTATAACAGAATACTCACAAATATGTCCTCAAAAAAAAAAGTCTAAAACGCTAGACCATAATTAACCATGTATTATGTCCAAGCCTTATGGAGTTGCTAATTAGGAAATCTACATGAAGTGGGTTCCTTGGGTCAGGCAGAGGATAATGAGTTCCTTGGGTTAGAGAGAGGAAAATGAGTAGGAATAAAGCAGGAGAGGAAAACGTTAGCTAGAACAGAGGATTTAAAAAACACTTTCTCTTAGGTATATGGCAAGTTTATAGCTCTGCCATATAATGTTTGGAAAGCCTACACTGGTCGCTACAGATAAAATAGTCTCTGTCTCCCAATATTAACTCTAAAGAACTACTTTGTCATGAGTGGAATTTCAGTTTCCCACCTAGCAGCCACTAAGCCACAGTATCCAAAGATCTCTTTCAACACTAAATTGCATCTATATTAAGATTATTACATAAACGTATTAAATATATACTGTGTTCTGCTTCTATTGTCATACCTCTAACCCTTACCAAAAAAAAATTATGAAGAGAAACTGGACATCATGAAAGATTAAACAAATCTAAAGCTGCCTAAAATAGAGGCATAAAACTTAATTCCCTATGGATTTCTATGAATAAATCACTATATTAAACTTAAAGAGAGGTCAATGCTATGAAGTGATTACAAACACTCATCTATTTCTCTCCTCCTACATTCAATGAAGTCTATCTATGAGAAGACTAAGTTAAAGTTGGTTATATTTCAAAACACAATTATTTAATGCCAATGATCTGTCCAAAGTGCAACCTAAAATGATAATTCTCTAGAGTATATATTTTATCTTTGGAAAGACAGAACCGGAGTGATAAAGACAAAAGGCCTTTAAGATCAGTCTAATATAAAAATAATTCATCAATCTATTGGGCACCCATTTTAGCCCAACTCAGATCAACAGAGTAATTATTTAACAAATACTTATTAAAAGGATTTTTTAAAAAATGAGTAAAATATAGTCTTTCTTTTCCATGGGCTTACACTCTAATAAGGGGCTGAATGAGCCACATAAATAATTATAATAGAAATAAGGTATAGCAAGTTTAAAGACAAGGATTGTGTTACCTCAGGAAAGGTTGCATAAGGAACAGAATTTTGATAAGATAAAATAGAGAACAGTCAAGAGGGAAAAGCAAAAGTACCATTTTGACGAAAAGAGACTAATTCAGCTCAGCTTTAACTTAGCGTGCTTTTAGAGATAAATTACATATTTAAATATTAGTTGAAGTCTCAAAGTGCCATAGAGATCCACAATCATAATACCCATCCACAATTAGAAGATTAAGGTCAAGGAAATGGTGAAATGCCTAGGGTTGGAAACAGTAAATCTTTAATTAAACCATGTCTGCCTTTATGGATGTCATTGAGAACTGAGACATTCTGCATACACCTAATTGCGAGTAGTAAGACCTAAAGTCTTTATATCAATATGACTTTATAATTTTTCCAGGAAATTCTTGCCTAGGGAGTAAATAACTTTATTATTAGCTTTAGGAACTCCTCAAAAGTTCATTTAACTGAATGACAGACTGCCCAACCAGCCCCTTAGTACAATAAATTGCTCAGCTGGGCAAACCTGCTCACTTATCAAACAAATATTTGCTCATATTGTTCCACCAATCCTAAGCTATTCTATCACAAACTTTGCCCAATGCCAATATGTTCTCTGTACTGAAAGAACCTGCCTTAAACCACTAGAATCCAGACTCCAAAACCCTATAAATATTCATCATCCATGACCTCTCCTTTCTAAAAACACTACAAGGTCTCTTTAGGGCAATGTTCACTCTTACTGCAGTAATAAACTTGGTTTAGTTTAAGCTCCAGATTATTCTGATGGTCTTTTTGAAAAGTTGACAGGTTGAATCCAGTCCTAAATTCAGAAATCTGAAATGTGTAGTAAAGGCATTAGCAAGCTGATATAGCTAATAAATAGAAACACAAGGGTTAGTGGAAATTAAAAGTCTACAAAAAAAAATGGTAACTGAAAGAGTGAGCACTGACTGTGGTATCGTCCAATGGAATAAATACAATATCTACTCTATAAAAACATTCATTTTGGCCTTCCTATAAATACACATATTCTTAG